>CAUYRT010040400.1:0-31748 GCA_963574885.1 Lepilemur ruficaudatus
AATTTAGTCAATCAATTTGACTTCCTCAAAACCATGGCTAAAGAGTGGCATGAAAGCGTGTATGCATTTATGGGATTTTCAAATGTGATATAATAACCTCCTTAGTAAACTAAATGAGATCCGCATCCCCAATCAGAAAGAATGTAATATAAAGCTTTTCAAGGTGAAATTACTGGGATTTCTTTCTAAATGTAGAGAAGAGATCAAACCTATAGAAGCAACATTTAAAGTTGCATCCTTGATATGGAAAAAGTCATGCAATTGCCAAGAAGCTCATAAAATCAGTGGCATCACTTTGGGATCTAACGTGAAAGATGAATTTCTCTTACCTGTCTGTATACTGCATGACATTTTGGTTTTCTCTTGGAATCTAACCAACAGCTTACATACCCAGCATAAATCTGCTTCTCAAAAGCTCTTGACATTTATAGGAAGGAAATGGTTTACATTATCTTTCAATTTCTTTACCCCTGGAAACCTGGGCTATGAGAAAAGAGATTTTTCCTATGGTAAATGATTTTTCAAATGGGAAATCAGTCAAGTTTGCTGCAAAAAAAGGTTGTGGTCACACACAGAATAACCTTGACCACTGATTCACATGTGGCTGTACTCAAGAACAGTTGGCCTTGAGTGAATGTGGTAGGAAGTGGTGAGTTAGGGTTGGGTTCCCTTCTCTGTGCCCCCGTGAGCCCCATGCAGATCGCTATCATTTCCCTCATCACGCTAAACTAGAATATCATGTGCTGCTCCTTTATTAGATAGTGAGTGAGCGGAGGTTAGTTCAATGCCTGGCACAAAGTAGGTGTGCAGAAATGATTGCTGAGTGAATAAACAAGTGAGTCAACCAGGATTAGGAAATTGAAAGTGAGGTGGGGCTATTTCTTCAGAAATAAGACTAGAGGCATTTTTCACACTTCACTGGGTAACACATCTCATTCATGTCCTTAAACCACAAGACTGTGGGGGAAAAGTTGATGATCTAAGTGGGTGGACTCTGGTCTGGACACAAACAACTCATAAGAAGCAACTCTGGCAGGCAGCTCCCATCCTGAATAAGGTAGCGGTGAAAAGGGGAGGCAGGTCCCTGAGAAAGCGTCTCTCTTTCAGCCCTTGAACCTGCTTCTGAGCAGAATTCTGGATCAAAAGAGAAAGGAATGCAGTCTGTGTTCAGTGTTATTGCCAATTGTACACCAAACCCTGTAAGCTCTATCAATGTCTCAAATGCCACCTTTTTAGGAAGTGATTCTGCTCATCTCCTCTCTGCCTCTGTCCACTCTTCCTTAGCATGAGCATCACTCTGGGTTGGCACCATGACAAGCACTCAATGATACAGATGGGGGTCTTAATTGGGCCCTGATATTTTTTACCATTTGTTACTGTTTAAGGCATATTTTTCTTAACTGCTTTGTGTGTGGGTCACATGCCTCAAAGGACAGTTGCACTGAAGGCAGGAGTTTTCCTTCCTTCACATTGTGCCTAACATGGGGCAGGTGCCCAGGGTCAGGGTCTCCAGAACGTCTCTCCGAGACAGCAGTACAGGAGCAAATGATTTATGAAGGAAGTGCCTCCAGGGGAGGCCAGTGAGAGAGTAGGGTAAGCAGGACAGGGAAAGGGAAGAAGCCAAGCAGATATGACCTTAAAGGGAGGCCCAGCCTTGGCCTGGCATGCACTGCAGCCCATCAGTTTTTGGCTCTAGAGGGATGTAAACTCCCAAGCACTTCAAGCTCTTAACAAGTCCAGGCAGAGCGACTCCAAGGGTTGGTTCAGTTCTTTGAAGAAAGTCACAGGTCCAGGTTGTTAGGAGCAATGCACATGAGAGCTGGAGGTGCAGTGGATCCCCTGTTTCGGGATCCATTGAGAAGGCATGATTAGAACTATGGCAGCACCCATCATGGCAGGATACACATCAATTTTGCATTGGCTGTGTGCTGTGTCATTGATTGGTTTCTTCTGGAAGTCCCCAGATGGTTAATAAGCTCTTAGCTTTTTTCAATGGTTTGGCATTTTGCAGAAAATGTCTGAGTTCTGAGGCTTCACTGGAGTTGAATATCAGCAAGAGAAGGTCCCAGGCAGGTGGAATCATCTTCTCCTGGCTTATAACAAGTAACGGCAATTTCTCTGAGCTCTTCTGTGAGTTCAATGTAAGCTCTGATCCATGTCCTCAGTAGGTGACCCATGAAGTCACTCACGTTCCATCAGCCAGGCTCCTGTGTGAGCTGTGAGCAGGATTTCAGCCAGCTCATAGCCACTTAGGTGGCCTGAAATAGCCGGGCGGGAAATGCAAAGAGTGATGGGAAGTGAGGGAAGCATCTATCCACCCTCTCCCTGGGACACAAGGACTCTGGATTCAGGGAGAATATTCTCATTGAATTAGGTGAAATACAACATACTAAGGCTGAGGAAGAGGTGGCCCCCAGCTTCCATGAAAGGCTATTCTACCCACTGCAGATGCCTGGTTCCCCAAGAATAAATCCCCACACACTCTGCACCCTACACCAGTGACCAACATCTCTATGTGCACAGGAGGATTTGTGAGTCCTCCCTCTGGTGAAGCGATGCCTGCACACTCATCTCCTTCTTTCATTTCCAACATGACAGATTTTATTTTCTCCAAAGCTACATACTTTCCCATAATCAGAAGTAGGGGTCAGAGAGAGGAGGTGATTGTGATAAGAATGCAGAATTCACTGAACTCAAAAGTACATCAAACATCTCTAACTGTAAAAAGTTTTTTTCCCCGCAAATGATGAGCTTGGAAAAACTCCACTTGCATTTTGCCGGAAGCCCCTAGCTTGTTTCTTTAAAAAACCCCATGTGGCTCTGACAGGAAATAGAATCCATATGTTTCAATTCCCATTAATTAAACTCATCTTCATCTTGTTCATGGAGGAGATTTATTGCCTATGAAAGTTTTATAAGCTCTTAGATAAAACTCTCTCCCTCTTCTCCCCTTTCTCTTTCTTCCTCTCACCTTCTCCATTTTACCTTATTTGTCTTTCTTCTTCGTTAATTCTTTCTCCTCTCTGTTCTTTTTTTTTTTATTTCAGCATATTATAGGGGTACAAATGTTAAGGTTACGTATATTGCCCTTGCCTCCCTCCCCCCTCGAGTCAGAGTCCTCTCTGTTCTTTTGCTTTCTTGCTTCATGATTTTTCTCTCTCTTTCTTGTTGTCTTTTTCCTGGGATTTTTCCTCCTTCCATTCCATCATCCTCTCTCTTCATCGCCTCTTCAGCTTCTGTGGCTGTGCATCACTTTTTATTTCCTTTTCTATCTTTCTTCCCCTTGTCCAGACTTTGTAATGAACACAGAAATTGTGTATTCCCGGCCTCAAACTCACAAAGGCTCATCATGATTGTGGCTGAGAGGATGACAGTCCCACCCTGCCTGTTATTGTTAACACTAGGTTATTAAGTATGAAATGTCCAATTTCCTTAACTACTAAGTTTGACAGTTGGTATCTCCGACATTTCACTTTGACACTTCTTATTTTATGTTTTATTGTGAAGGTACATGAGGATGTACCTTCAGTCTTTCAAATGCAAAGTTTGGCTTGTGATTGTCTTTCAAATTTTTTTAGAGCAATTTTTGTGAAACCATGGATAAGTCAAAAATTTGAGTTATATTCAAATATGAGTTCCATCAGGGAACCAATGCAGCACAGACAACTGGAAATAGCAATGAAGTGTTTGGGAAGGATGTGGCTAATGAATGCACAATACATCAGTGATTTAAGAAGTTCCATTCTGGTGATTTTAATGTTGAAAATGAGCCACATGGTTGACCTGAGACCAAGGTGGACAACGATGGGCTGAAAGCTGTAGTGCAAGTGAATCCATCTCAACCTACGTGTGAATTAGCAGGAAGATTTAATGTTACTATTCCAACAATACTGGACCATTTGAAACAAATGCGCAAGGTAAAGAAGATGGATAGGTGGGTTCTGCAGGAATTACATGAGCATCAGAAGAGAAATCATCTCAAAGCTTGCCTTTCTTTGCTGTCATGACAAAGGTGAACCATTTTTACACCATATTGTTATGTGTGATAAAAAATGGATTCTTTTTGATGATGATTGCAATCATTCAGCACCACAGTTGGATAAAGATGAAGTGCCAAAACACAGTCCCAAACTGACTATTCATCAAAAAAAGCTGACGGTGTCTGTTTGGTGGTCCAGCACTGGTATTATCCACTACAGCTTCATGAAACCTGGTCAATTGATTACAGCGATGTCTACTGCAACCAACTGGATGAAATGATGAGGATGCTTGAGACAAAGCAGCTGAGATTGGTCCATAGAGACAGGCCAATCCTCTTGCAAGACAAAGCTGGACCACATGTTGCACAAACAGCACTGCTCAAACTACAGAGGCTAGACTTGGAAACTGTCATCCACTGTATTCACCAGACCTTGCACCAACTGACTACCATTTCTTCTAGGCTTTGGACCACTTCTTGCAAAGAAAAATATCCAGTTCTCAACAAGCTGTGGAAAACGCCTTTTGCAATTTCATTACCACTCGCTCTCCAAGCTTCTTCGCCGCTGGCATAAACCAGCTACGGTTAAGATGGCAAAATGGTATTGATAGTTTAGGCCCATACTTTGATTAATTTTGTTGCTTCTTGTTTGAGATATAATAAACTACACTTTTGATTCTACATGGACATTTCATATTTAATGACCCAATAAATCTTATGAGGCAACAGCCAGGGCTCCGGAGACAGGGAATGAGCTCTGTGTCTGCTGCACATTAACTGGTGCCCGCGCCAGCTGGGCCGACTGCAAGGACACAGGCAGATCCTCAAGGGAGAAGATTGGCTGCATTGAGACACTGTTGGTTTCCCTGGACTCTCCTGCTTACTGGGGCCTCCCACTTGCCCCTTGGGGAGTGAGAGTTGCAAGGCCAAGACTTAAGCCTGGGATGTGGGAAAGAAGGAGGTTGCACAAAATACCTACGTAGTTGCACCAACCTCTTGGGGCTAGAGGCTTGAATTTGCAAGACCAGGCACCTGGACTTGAAAAGCAAAACTCTTTTTAGATAGTTCATATTCTCTATCGCTATTTCGTATCATTCTCCCTTTTTGTTTTCATTAGTATTTCTTAGTGAACAGAAATATATAGCTGAAAATAAAATTTGGCCTGTAATTTCTATTTAGATAACTCCCGACATTTAAAAATAATATATAAAAGAATTGTATGTAAATTAAGAAATCTCAAACCATATATGACGCTATAAAATGAAAAGTGAAAGCTCGCCCCTGTATTCCTGTCCCTATTGGTAGTTAATTAGCGTCAGCAATTTCTTATGATCCCCTCCAGGGAAAAATATGCATACCCCAACAGAATGTGCATCCATTCATTTATGCTTTCCTCTTTTTAACACAACAGAGATTATACCATACACATTGTTCTGTGCCTTGCATATTTTATTTCACTATATATAGATCTAATTTTTTAAAAAAACTTTTGCCTAATACACACTGTACAGATGTAGTCTGGGTAAATTCTTAGCAGTGAATTTGTTGGGTCAAAGAATTTGAATTTTGACATATATTAATATTTACATTTTATATTTATTTATATTTAATATTTCCAAATGTCCTCCAAAAATGATGCAATGGTTTATACTTCCACAAAAAGAGTAGAAAAAGATATGTTTTTCTTCTTTCATTAACACTAGATATTGTCAATTTTTAAAACGTTTTCCCAGTTTGATTGGTGAAAAACAGTATTTCATTTTTTAAATTTAGATTTCTTTAACACGTTAACTGCCATGTGAGTTATATTTAACTCACACTAGTTTTGAGCCTGGGGCCCCATGGACCATATGTAACTCCCATGTCTCTTTACCTCGGGACCTATGTGAACTATTTTTCAAATTGCATATAACTCACACACACACAATAAAAAATAATTTAATTTTTCATTAAATTAGAAAGGATCATTTTGTTTTTGAAGTTTTTATTCCATTTTCATAATAAAATATCATAGCCCCCAAGGAAAATTTTTTTTTCTAGTGTGGCAGTCAGTGTGTTAATCGTGAGAGAGGTTGAGGCCAGGGAGCAATGTCTACAGTTACAAAGAACTCGCTGTGAAGGGAGGAGAGAGGAGTGGACCTTGTGCACAGCTGAGGGAGCTGGCCTTGGGCAGGAGGAGCCAGCTCTGCGCAGGCGAGGGCTGTTAGGAGGACAGTGGATGGGGATAAGCTCACGTAATAGGCCCAGACTGGGGGGCAAGAGGCACATCCAGTAGGTTCCCACCACTTGGCATCTCTTTGTCATGGTTTGGCTTGGCCTATGTCACAGAGCTAGTTGGTGGTAGAAACAGGATGACACTCAGAATTCCAGAGTCTAAATCAGGTGATGTCAACAACAATCTTATTTTCTTTGTAAAAATTTAACTGTACCTTTTCTAATGAAACAGCGTATTATTATTATATTATTTAGAATATATTCTAAAATGAAATTAATGTAGCATGTGACACCTTCCACTGTGGAATTGTTAAATGATCCATTTCACAAAAAACATGGGACATCTAGATTAAGTGATAAAGTTGGGATTTACAAGGCAACTCGCTCTCTCCTTTCATTCTCGTAGTCTATAAGCCTTGGTTCTATGAATTTTCTTTTTTGGCTGCACTAACATGGTTCTCCAAACATTTCAGGCCCTGTTCTTGCCATCCTTGGAGAGGTACCTTACCGAAGAGCTTATTTTGCCCAGAGACTACCCACTACTCCTGGTTCCATGTCTGTGAAGCCACTTTCTGCTAATGCTCTGACTCACTGTGTGCTTTCTTGTGAGTGCACAATGTCCCAAGTGACTACACAAGATCTCCTGCCCCCTTGGCAAGGTGAATGGCAAGTTGGCATTCTAGCAGCGGTCTTGTGTACCAGAAGCGGGATCCAATTGCTCCCAAAGCAGTTGATGAAGACACGTTTCTAACATGCAGAGGGGAGGGACAGAGCCCACACCTGTGGGTAGAATGTCAAAACCCTGTCAAGCCCCCGCCACCCTGTCAGAGGCAACCATCTGGAGCAGTCCTTGGTGTCCCAAACCTGCACCCCCCCAACCTTTCCTAGGTGACAAGGTAGTCTGGCTCCATCTGGGAAGCCATGACCTTCTGTGATCTCTAGGGTTCTGCTTACCTAGGACACCTTGACTTGCTCTGTGGCCAGTCAGGCCTGTGATGAACTGGGGATGGGTCTGAGCTAATTCAGAATAGACACACTGTCAGTGTCCACTCCCGACCAGAGGGGTGTTGGCCTGGTGTGCACAGCCTCTTGCAGGCTCAGAAATCTGCCCAGCACTTCAACACCTGGAAAAGCTCCCTCTAGCAACGGGAGAAAGGAGTCTCTGTAAAAATTTCTCATCATCACACACCTGGGACTAGACCGGGGGGCAGAGAAGGGTAGTTCCTGGCTCCTTCCATCTCACAGTTCTTGCCACTCAGGCCCCATCTTGCCTTCCTGGCCTCCACTGAGCCTGCTGCACAGGACCTGCTACTGTTGAGCTGAGTCCCTAGTTCCTATATCTGCACAGTCCCTTCCATGTGCACAGCTGCTGCCTGGAGCTGGGAAGAACTTCAGCTCTTAACTAAGCCAGGGATTTTATCAGCAGAAGAAAATCCCAGGTCAACATGGGCTCAGTGCATAAAACAGATAGAAGTGGAGGTGCATAAATTAAAGCAGGTGTGGTGGGCAGCTCTGCCATCCACAGCTCCATCCCCTGCAATGCTTTGCAAGGTGACAAGTGGAACCCCTAGAATTCCATAAGGCACGGTTTGGAAACCACTGATTGGAACTAGACTCAACAGGCCAGGTGTAAATATAACAACCAGCACAGATCTCAAAACCACAGTGCTGAGTGAAATGATTAAGACAGACTGAGATGTATCAGACGGTAACATTTATGTGGACTATGGTGGCTTCCACACAGCAATGCATATTCTGCAAGATGACATTTAAACAAGAGATATGCACTCAACACACTAGAAGAAATGCCTGTGTGGGGAGGAGAAGGGAGTAAGGAGGAAACATATTAAAAAGTATGTAATTAATGAAACAAGATATTAGCTTCAAAAATTGAAGAAAAACCCCACTGATGAACCTAAGCCCCTCATTTTGCAGACGGGGTAGTGGAGGCCCAGCAGTGGCCCAAAGTCACACAGTGGCAGAGCCTGGGTAAGAACTCGGGTCTCTAGCTGCCATGTAGTTCTCCCCCACATTCGTGGGCTTCCTCAGAGGGGATGCGTTTTCAGATGTGCATCAGGTCACCCCAACCATGTCCCAAGGCTGCTCAGGAGCCAAGTTGTACCTTCTCCCCTTGTTTCCCTTCTGCTGTGTCCCACAATCTGTGACCAGCCCAGATTGGCCATGTAACCTGGATAGACCTCAAAACCCATGATCTCAGACTAGAGTTTGGGTCATTTCCTTCTGGATCTTGAGCATTTTGCCTGGGAGTCTGCAGTTCCTCTGTCACCTAGAGCCAGAAAGAACTCAAGAGACCACACTATGAGACCAGCTCCTTCATTTGATGAGTATGGACTTTAGGATAAGGCTACTTCTAAATTGGATAAGGCCACTGCAGTGATACAGTTTAAAGAATGATTGCTTTTGTGCCTTTGTTGAAAATTGAATGATTATATAAGTGAGGGTCTAGTTCCAGGCTCTTTCTTCTGTTCCATAGATCTCTTTGTCGATCCACATTCCACTACCATGGGGTCTGATTACTGTGGCTTTCATAGTTGGTCCTGAAATCATGTAATGCAAGTTCTCCACCTTGTTCTTCTCTTTCAAGATTGCCTTGGATCTTCCAGGCCCTTTGCATTTCCATACACATTTCAGAATTGGCTTGACAATTTCTGGAGGGAAAAACAACAAATCAAAGAAACCCTGCTTGGATTATAACTGAATGATGCAGCATTTGCAGCTTGCCAAAACTGCCCCAAATTTTCATCCATGCATTTAGTAAATAGTAAAACTGGACCCAGAGGAAATCATGCAACTTGCCTAAGGCCACACATTATGTTAGGGTAGCAGTGGTTCTGGGAATCGCAACTCCCAGCCCTGTTTACCAGGCTCTGTGTCGCACCTTGTCCAAGAAACCACTCAGCATTATCTGACACATACACCAACACCTGTGGGGATAAGGGACTGTAGCCGACAAAAGCCACAGTTAGAGCTGCTTTCTCCACCCGCTCAATGATTTTCCTATAGGAAAAAAAAAAGCCATTAGTTTTCAAAGGGACAAAGTCTTATCTTGTCACCATGGTAATTCATCTTCCTCAGGCATCCTGACTGGCCTCTTTCTTGAAATAGCTTTTCTTTCTAATTTCCCATGTTGAAAACCAGGGCCTGGCTGCTCATTCTGCTGTCCACTGGAGGCAGCCAGGGCATGACAGGACAAGGGGTTATGTCTTAGGACTCCACCTACGAGGGCACCTGCTTAGGAGGGGAGGGTGTCTTGGACACTCCAAGGGGATTGTGTCCAGCAGGAGTTTAAGGTCTCAGGATTTCTCAGTGTGGGCTGGGTTCTAATGTGCATTGGTTCAAACTCATAATTCTTGCCCTCAAGACACTTTCAGTCTACTGAAGTAATTAGGACAAAAACAAGGCAAGCCAAATTGCCAAATGAAGATATATGTCCCTTACTACAGGAAATCTTTGGCCTTTCATAGGCCTGTGACTCCCAAAAGGGGGCATAGCATGTGGTGGAATTTCCAAAACTTATTTGACCCTAGAACTAATCTACTAAAATGCTATTATTTGTATCATTCTCTTTCAGAAGCCTCGACATCCCTGACTGACAATGGCCATTCTCTTTGATAAATTCCATGGGCTGAACACCTGTTAATATACATGAAATATTCTTTGTTAATACTTCCCCTAGGAACAGCTCCCAATATTGCCTCCACCCAGTGCCATCCCAAAGGCCCACAGTGACCTTTACTTCCACGGTACAGATTTGGATGACATTGTCCTATTGGCCCATGTCCTCTAACATCAAACATTTATGTGGAGACATACAACAAAGATCTGTCAAAGATGCCCTAGATGTTGGGACACATGCCTTACACACTGGCTAGAAACTAATCATAGCTGTGTTTGGGGGTTGGGTGGGGCATCTGTTGAGGGAGCTCTAGGTTGAAGAGACCTCCAACCTGAGCCTAAGAGGACATTTTCCATTTCACACTGGCTAGAGGCTGGAAAAAGAGTCCCTTTCTGAAGTTTGTTCTGGGGCCTTGAATGTCCCCACCATTGAATTTTTAAGAGAGTGCAGTCAGGCAAGAGGTGGAAAATCTTTTATCTAGTAGGAGTAACTGACCCACTTAGAATTTTAATTGAGGCCTAACAGAAATAAAAAGCAAACTCACTTAGTTAGAAACCCCCTCAAAAGAAGTTGAGCTCCCTGGAGTCCCCATCTGTTCACCCCAGCAGCCTTGCTTGTACAGACAGCTCCCAACTTGTGACGGTTCGACTTATGATTTTGCAGCTTTACAATGCTACTAAAGCAATATTCATTCAGTGGAAGCTGCACTTCGAATTTTGATCTTTTCCCAGGGTAGTAATATGGGATGTGATACTCTCTCTCCAGCTGCAGCTCCCAATTGGCCACAAAATCCCAAGGGTAACACCGATACTGTGTAGTATACTGTGTTGACAAATGACTTTGTCCAGCAATAGGCTAACGTAAGTGTTCTGAACATGTTTAAGGTAGGTTAGGCTAAGCTACGATGTTTAGTAGATATGTTAAATGCATTTTCGACCTAGGTTATTTTCAATTTACGAAATGTTTGTCAGGACATGGCCCCATTGTAAGTCAAGGAGCATCTGTACTGCCCACCGCTCTGCCCTTTTGACCCTGCCCTGGCCCCTTGGCATTCCCTCTGGTGCCAGAACATTCCCTATATGTGGTTAGTCTAGCAAAAAACAGACTGAACTCAAAGTCGCTACTAATTCCACTTGACAACCAGTCAGGACATGCAGGTCTTTATTTGGAAAATTTCCCTGGTCCAAAAATGTGCCAAGATCTGTTAAATCTCCCTAGGGCCAGGATACCCGATCTGAGGCTCTCTACCCTGGGAAATTCAAGCAACAGGAAAGAAACTTGTATTCTGTGCTGGTCACTTTGCATTCGGTCCATGCACCTAAAGTTCCCTCAGCCAGCCAGATTTCCATCCGAGGAAAACCAGTTTTGTCTGTCTGAGCAGCTAGCCCAGAGGCTGAGAACGCCCTTTGCTGAAGCTACCCACTCCAGAGAGCCCTCCTCATACCACAACCACACAATGTGGCCTTCTAAAAACTCCTGAAAAATGCACCAGTTGTCCAGTTGTACCTTAAGCCTTGGACTTTACCCAAACTCCTCATCGTTAGCATGGACAGGAGGCGAGGAAAATCAGTTCTTGACTGGGAGTGACATGAATATGGCCCTATGACCCCCACAGTCCACATTTTTGCCCACAATATTAATCAATCATTTGTTCTTTTCTACTGAGCCAGATATGGCCTCAAAATCCTCTGCAGAGTAATTGATAGGAGCCCAAATCTAAGATGAAGCACACTTTCCATGTTTGTTCTAGAGATGAGAGTGTGCTATTAAGAATACACCATGAAGCTGGTGTGGTGGCTCCTGCCTGTAGTCCCAGCTACTTGGGAGGCTGAGGTGGGAGGATCACTTGAAGCCAGGAGTTCAAGACCAGCCTGGGCAACATAGCAAGATCTCATTTCTGAAAAATAAAAATAGATTTGTGAAAAAGAATGTATAATGAAAGAGATATAGATGATGATAGTTCTGATGAAGAAATTATTTTATTCATTCAAGTTAATCCAACACATATTTATTGAGCATTTACCATATCCCAAGCACTATGGAAGATACAAAGTCTAGGATGTGAGTGAAGGAGAAAGACAAATAAGTAAAGATATAGTGCCACGTGAATGCATGGCAGAGGTGGGTAGAAAGCTCTATGGGAGTACACGGTAGGGGCAACCAAATAAGATTAGGAGGCTTCCTAGGGAAGGTAAATTTTTAAGGAAGAAAAGAAACCAGCTAAATTTGGAAGCAAGGTGGGGAGGGCATAGCAGACTAGGAGCAATTTATACCAAGACACAGATGTGCAACAGCTATCCTGGGGTTTTGACGACTAAAACAAAGGGCATCAGATAGAAACAAGAGGAAATGAGTTTTTGTGTGTATTTCTCAGAACACTAATGTCACAAAAATATAATATGGAGAGCGTTTGAGAAGAATTCATGATGTCATGTATGCGGAAGTGCTGTGCAGGCTGGCAGATGCAAAACGGTGCTCCTCTGAGTGTGGTTCGTAGACCAGCAGCACCACCGCCACCTGGGAGCTTGTTAGAAGGGAAAAGGGAAAGTTCTACTGAGTCCGACCCTCTGGGGATGAAGCTTAGGGACCTTTGGTTTAACATACCCGCCGGGGAATTCTGACGCACGCTAAACAACCAGATGCACCGCTCCAAACTAGTGGTTGATGTCATTACAGTCACTGATTCCACCTGTGCGTGCCTTGGGTATCATCGCCACCCCAAACGGGACTCACTCCACTCAGCATCTCCTCCTCCTGATTTACCCGAGTCCCTCAATGTCGGTGCCTCCCAGGATATCAGACTCGACATCTCAGCATGACTTTTGATCTCCGTGCTCCCCTCACACCCACCCCATTTGTCCTCATGTCCTGGGAGCTTGTTCATCTGACCATTATCCTGAATCCACCAGACACGGATAAAAGATCAAGAGATGCAGCAACAGTGGGCATAACGAAGGAAGGTGAGGGTGATCTATTCAGCTGGCTGGATCTTTTTCCCTCCACCTCCCACTGGGCAAGGCTTAGCCTGCCTGGGCTCACATCTTGGCTTCTCTTCTTTCTGTCTGTGTGATTATCTGTGAGTTATTTACCATCTCTGTGCCTCAGTTCCCTCAGCCACAAAATGAAGACAATAACGGTACTTACTTTATAGGGTTGTTGTGGGGGAAGAATGAGTTAATACAGGTAAAGTACTTAGATCAGTGCCTGGCTCAATAAATATTATTGTTACTATTATTGTTATCATTACATTAGTCACCTATTGCCAAAACAGTCTCCTGTCTCCCAGTCTGTCTTCATGGCTCCTGGCCTTGCAACCTGGCCCCATGGACATTGTAAACATGGCAGCTTCATGTTGAACAGGTCATTCCCCTACTCAAAAGTCTACAGAGGCTGCACATCATTCTCACTGATTTTAAACAATGCCCTCCTGCTCCCCTGTTTTTAGCAATAGAACTCTCTTTCCCTTTGCTTCTAGTGGGCTCTCACAGACAACGGAGGATCTTCTTGGGATGAAGTCAGGGCATGGGAGGCCCTTCCAGCTTCCCACTTGCCCTTCCTTGTTCCCCAAGAGACATCCCTGTGGAACCCTGGGATCCAAGGAACCCAAAATGGAAACCTCTGGCCTGTGTAATCCAAATAGCCAATCAAGGTGATCATTTGGTTCAAGATCATGGTCTTGATCTTGAAGAGGCAAGATCCCCTTGATCTTTGGGGAGGCAAATTGCCATGGACAGTCCATCTCTTTACTGGGACCATCCACCTGGGCCACCCTTCGAGGTGGTGTCGGTCTGAATTTCCCACCTAACTGTCTGGTCTCACTCAGCTGCTCATCCTCCCAGTCAACCCAGCCCTGAGGCACCACTCCTTTCTCTTGACTGTAATCTCCCTTGTTTGTCAGACACCCTCCCTGCAGGCAGAGAACGCAGCCTGGGGAGCCCTGAGAACAGAGAAGCCCAGGGGGAGCTATTTCCAACTCAGAATGTTCTAGCTGTCTTCCCAGGCTTTGTTCTGAATTCTGATCTTCCTTAGAGTCTTCTTATTACATCACTAAAAAAAGCATAATTAACTCCTAATCTCTCTCTTTAATAACTTTTATCGTGTTTTCTGATTACAAAAATAATATATTGCCAATGTTAGAAGAAATATGTAAAATACAGAAAATTATAAAAAATTAAAAAGATAAACCATAATGCCTCCATGAAGAGATAGACATTATTAATACTTTGGTATATTTCCTTTGAGTATCTTTGTATGCATACATTCACATTTGTTAACACAGTGTGGATCACAATTATATAACCATAGGTTTCACATTATTGAAATTCTTCAAAAATAAAATTTTTAATAGCTAAATACTATCCCTTCCATTGTAGTTACACTTTGTCAATAAACAACAACTCACATTACTGAACACTTACTATGTGTAGGCCTTGTGTTTGGTATTGGTATATGCAGTAATTAACAGATAGGAGTTAAAGCTCATGGAGCTGACGGTTTACAGTAGGAGGTGTATTTTTAACAAATGAAGATGAAAATAAAGCTACAACTACAAATTATACTGGATGTAATAAAGGGAAAGAACAGTATCCTATGAGAAAGCTTAGTACGGAAGAAAAGCATAACTAAGATGGGGGATACAGGAAAAGGCTCTCTGAGGAACTGGTATTTCATTTGAGACCCAAAGGATAAATAAAAGTTAATAAAATAAAGAGTGAAGGGAAAATAATTCAGACAATGTTAGATTTTGCTGCATCAACGCTGCAGATCTTAGTCCACTTAAGTTGCTATAAAGGAATACACAAGGCTCGGTAATTTATAAAGAAAAGAGGTTTATTTGGCTCACAGTTCTGTGGGCTATACAAGAAGCATGGGGCCAGCATCTGCTTCTGGTGAGGGACTCAAGAAGCTTCCACTCATGGCAGAAGGCAGAGCAGGGCAGGCACCATGTGGGGAGAGGAAGGAAGCAAGAGAGAGAGGAGGGAGGTGCCCACTCTTTTTAACAATCAGTTCTTGACGGAGCACAGTGGCTCACGCCTGTAATCCTAGCACTCTGGGAGGCTGAGGCGGGAGGATCACTTGAGGCCAGGAGTTTGAGACCAGCCTGAGCAAGAGCGAGACCCCATCTCTACTAAAAACAGAAAATATTAGCTGGGCATGGTGGTGCATACACCTGTAGTTTCTCAGCTACTCAGGAGGCTGAGGCAGTAAGATTGCTTGAGCCCAGGAGTTTGAGGTTGCTGTGAGCTAGACTGATGCCATGGCACTGTAGCATAAGCAACAAAGTGAGAATCTGGCTAAAAGAAAAAAGAAAAAAAAATTATTAGTTCTCATGGGAACTAATACAGGAAGAACTCACCATTACTGTGAGGGCAGCACCAAGCCATTTGGGGAGCGATCCACCCCCATGACTCAAACACCTCCCATTAGGCCCCAGCTCTAACATTGGGGATCAAATTTCAACATGAGATTTGAAGAAGACAAATATCCAAACTATATCACTGCATAACAAACATAAGCAAAACCTCAGAGGCTTATAACACCACTTACTTTTCTCATTCACTGTCCTGGATTTGGCTGGAATCTGGTGATCTTGGCTGGGCTTGGCTGGGCTCAGCACCAGGCTGCAGGATGGTTTGGGGTCTGCTCCAAGTGTCTCATTTGGAGCCAAACATCTACAGGGACATGCTCTCTCACGGAGGATGATAGAAATGGAAAAGTCCAAGACAAACTTCACAGGCACATTTAAAGCCTCTGCTGGCATCAAGTCTATTAACATGCATCAGTCAAAACTCAAGGTCCGGGAGTTAGAAAACATGTCTTACCTCCTCCATAGAGAGGCACTGCAAAGGGCATGGGTGGACACTTTATTACAGGGACAGAGTGAAGAATTGGAAACAATAACACAATCTACATCATAGGCAAAGGAAAGGCATGAGCAAAGACCACAAGTTAAGAAAGAACTAGGAAAAAGACCACTGTGGATGAAACAGCCAGAGGAAGGAGAGAAATCATGAATTATAATATTAGAGAGGCAGCAAAGACATTTGAATTTTATTCTCACTGCATTAAAATGCCAAACCAAGATCTTCTATACAAGAGAGTGAGGAAGATGATGTAAGCAGGCACACGGAATACCCATTCTCAACATCTTTTTCCCATGACTTTCTCTAATGAAGTAGTCAATTTCCAAGGTTCCCTTGCAACTAGGGATAGTCATGTTATACAGTTCTGGCCAATGAGATAAGCTTATGTTCAATAAGAAGAGTTTTTGAGAAATCTTGAATTACCTAATTAAAAGGTAAGCAAATTTTGGCAGGTTTGATCCTTTGCCCTTCCCTAACTTCCATCTTGAACACAAATGTAATGCCTGGAGGCATAGCAGTCATATTGTGACCATGAGGACAAAAGGTAAAAATAAGAATGGAAAAGCAAAAATGTAGAAAGTCACTGGGTTCCCAATAATATTGTTCAGCTTCTGCATTAGCTCTCGACTGCCTTGCTGGGAATTCTCATGTGAGAAAAATAAGCCTCTCTCTTTCCCTCTCTCTCTCTCTTTTTCAAGTCATCAAAAGTTGATTTTCTTTTACTTGTTCCTGAATAAATTCTATGCTGATACAAATGATGTGATCCAATTTATGTTCTGAAATGATCTGAGTATTGTTTTGTAAGAATAAATTTTATAAGATAGGGAAGAAGAAAACAAAGAGATAAATTAGGGAACTATTGTAATATTAATAATCCAGGTAGGAGATGAAAGTGTCTTGGCTACAGTGGAGCTAGAGATGAATGAGTAGATTGGGAACTTTTCTTAGGAAGAATTGACGTAGCAGGGGGGAGGGGGAGGAAGGAGGTAGGCAGGATGATGGCCCCAAGAAGATTCCACACCCTAATCCCAGGGACTTTGACTATGATGAGATACCGTGCCCATGACTGTGTTACCTTACATGGCAAAAGGGACTTTGTCGATGTAACTGGGGTTTGTATTAGTTTCTTGGGGCTGCTGTAACAAAGCACCCCAAACTAAGTGGCCCAAAAGAACAGGAATTTTTTCTCATACAGGTCTGAAGACTAGAAGTCTGAAATGACAGTTTGGGCATGGCCATGCTCTTTCTCCTGGTTTCTGGTTGTTATTGGGAATCCTCGGCATTCCTTGGCTTGCAGATGCTTCACTCCCATTTCTGCACTGTCGTTGCATGGCCGTCTTCCCTCTGTGCATCTGCCTTCATATGACACTCTCCTCTCTGTGTGCTTCTGTCTCTGTGCCTCTTCTCACTAGGACAGCAGTCGTATTGGACTAAGTGCCCACTCTATTCCTCATCTGATCTCAATTACAGCTACAAAGACCCAATTTCCAAATAAGGTCACATTCACAGGTACCAGGAGCTGTAACTTCAACATACATTTTTGAGAGGTACAGTTCAACCCACAACAGTGTTACCGGTGATCTCAATTAGGGAGATTATCCGAGATTTAACCTAGATAATCCGGGTGGGCCCATTTTAATTGACTAGACCCTTAAAGGCAGAAAACTTTCTCTTGCTGGCATAAGAGAGATGCAATACCAGGGGAGGATGAGAGATTCCTGGCATGAGAAGGGTTCCAGGTGCTGCCACTTCTTCTTAAGATGTAGGAAGCCACACGCAAAAAACAGAGAGAGGCCTCTAAGGGGCTCAGGGTGCCCCGGCTGACAGCTAGCAAGGAAACGGGGACCTCGGTCCTACATCTGGAAGGAACTGGATTCTGCTATCAACCTGAATGCACTTGGAAGCAGATTCTTCCCAGAACCTCCAGTAAGGAGTGCAGCCCTGCTGATATCTTGGTTTTGGTGCCCTGAGACCTGGAACAGAGGAACCAGCTGGGCCGTGCTGTGCCCAACTTCTGACCCAGGGATGCTGTAAGAAAATAAATGGGTGTTGTTTGAAGCCACTAAGTTTGTGATAATTTGTTATGCAGCAATAGAAAGCAAATACAAGGAGAGTATAAAGAATAACTCCCAAGTGTTTGTCTCAAGCTCCTGGGTGGGTAGAGTTGTCTTCATTTTGGTAAGAAATCCGGAAGAGAAGTGAGTGAGTTGGGCCCAGGTGGTAAGGATGGAAGAAGCTCTGTGATGAGAGCACATGCAGAGCAGGACTCACAAGCCTAGGGTTTAGAAGAGGTCACAGTAGAGGTCAGGCTCAGGGTGTGGGAGCCACCACCCAGAGACAGTAGATACAGCATATCTGGGAAACGGCTGTAGTCTCCCTGGGGAAGGGAAGACAGAGACCGCAGATGGAGCCTCAGAAGCAACCCAACCTGGCTGGGAGAGGGAGGAGCAGGAGGGCAGGGGGACCAATAATGAAACTGACAAGAAATAACCACATAGAAAGGGGAGGTCAATCATCGTGCATGACGCTGAGAAGTCCAATAAAATGAGGACTCAAAAATATCCACTATAGTTTCTTACAAGATAAACACACACCTACCTACCTTATGACTCAGCAATCCCATTCCATGGTCTCTATCCAGAGAAATGAAAGCCTATGTTCACCTGTATGCAAATGTTTACAGCAGCTTTATTTGTAATTACCCAAACCTGGAAACAGCCCCGAAGTCCTTCAGCAGGTGAGTGGATAAACAAACTGTGGTCCGTTCCTATGATAGAATACTGCTCAGTGATATTAATAAAAAGGAACAGGCTATTGATATAACAACCTGGATCAAAATTATACACTGCATACTGAGTGATGCCATTTACATGACATTCTCTGAAAGACAAAACTGCAGGTACAGAAAGCAGATCAGCTGCTGCCAGGAGTGGGGGTGGGGAGAAGGAATGACTACAAAGGGTACCATGAAAAAGTTTTAGGGGTAAGATGGAACCATGTTTTATTAAATATTTTGATGATTATGGTGGTGGTGGTTACATGACTCCATGTGTTTGTCAAAACAGAACTGTACACTTAAAAGAGTGAGTTAATTTAACCTTAATTTTAAAAGTAAAAGAAACATGAATAGAAAATGCCCAATGAACCTGGCCATGTGGAAGTCATTGGTGACTTCCAGAAAAGCAGTTTGGGGGACAATGGGCGTGGAACTCAGCCTGAAGAGGCTCATGAGTGACAGTGGGGGGAAGAGAGGGAGCCACAGAGTGAAGCCACCCAGGGTGTGAAGGGGAGGAAGGGGAAGGGCCAGAGCTGAAGGAGAAAATGGGGTTGGGGAAAAGGTATTTTTAACCTCAGGAGCCGGGTCAAGTTGATCCCAGTCCTAGGTTCATGGCGGCTTCCATCACCATTTGTGCCACGCCCATCTCTTACTATCTCCTTTTAATCTCTGATTCCCACAGATCCCAGGCTAATGTTTCTGATTCATGTCCTTGAATATGCATGTATGCCTTTTTGTAACAATGAAATGTAAGTCTTTGAGTATTTGTACTTTTAGTTTACATAAATGGCATTGTGTAATTGGCCTCATTCTTTGTTTGTTTGTTTCAAAACACTAATTAAGGGGGTAGAAGTGTTTTTATCACATGGATATCTTGTATAATGCTTAAATCAGGGCTTTTGGTGTGCCCATCACCAGAAAAGCATTCATTGTACCCAATAGGTAGGTTTTTATCCCATACCCACTCTCCTGCCCTCTTCTTGGTTTATCATGTCCTTTATATCACTTTGTGCCCATGTGTATCCATCATTTAGTTGCCACTTACTAGTGAGAACAGATGGTGTTCGGTTTTCCATTCCTGAGATGCTTCATTTAGTATAATGGTTTCCAGTTCCATCTATGTTGCTGCAAATGACATTATTTCATTCCTTTTTATGGCTGAGTAGTATTCCATGGTGTGTGTGTGTGTGTGTGTGTGTGTGTGTATACACATATATCACATTTTCCTTATCCACATTGATTCCACAACTTTATGACTGTGAATTGTGCTGTAATAAACATCCTAGTGCAGAAGTCTTTTTGATAAAATGATTTCATTTCCTTTGGGTAGATACCCAGTAGTGGGGTTGTTAGATACAATGGTAGGTCTACATTTAGTTCTTTGAGGAATCTCCATACTCTTTTCCATAAAGGTTGTACTCATTTGCATTCTCACCAACAGTGTATAAAGCATTCCATTCTCTCTGCATCCACACTAGCATCTATTGGTTTTGGACTTTTTAATACTGGCTATTGTGATAGGGGTAAGTTGGTATCTCATTGTGGTTTTAATTTGCATTTCCCTTATGATTAGTGATGTCGAGAATTTTTTCACATGCTTGTTGGCCATTTGTCTATCTTCCCTCAAAAAACTTCTGTTCATGTCTTTTGCCCACTTTTTGATTGGATTGTTTGTTTTTATTCTTGCTGATTTTTTTTTTGAGTTATTTGTAGATTCTGAATGTCAGTCCTTTGTCGGATGTATAGTTTGTGAATATTTTCTTCCATTCTATAGGTTATCTGTTCATTCTGTGGATTATTTCCTTTGCTGGGCAGCAGCTTTTTAACTTAATTAAGTCTCATTTATTTATTTTTGCTGTTGCCTTTGGGCTCTTAGTCATAAATTCTTTGCCTAAGCCAATGTATAAAAGAGTTTTTCTTACATTTTCTTCTAGAATTTTTATGGTTTCATGCTTCAGACTTACATTTAAGTCTTTAATCCCTCTTGAATTAGTTTTTGTATGTGGTGAGAGATAGGGATCCTGTTTCAATCTTCTACATGTGGCTATCCAATTTTCCCAGAACCATTTATCAAACAGGGCTTTCTTTCCCCAGTGTATGTTATTGTCTGCTTTGTCAAAAATCAATTGGTTGTAGGTAGATGGCTTTATTTCTGGGTTCTCTATTCTGTTCCATTGGTCTGTGCCTCTACTTTTATACCAATACCATGCTGTTTTGGTTACTACAGTCTTATAGTATAATTTGAAGTCAGGTAAGGTGATGCGTCCAGATTTGTTCTTTTTTTTTAAGATTGCTTTGACTCTCTGGGCTCTTTTTTGGTTCTAAATGAAGCTTAGGATTATTTTTTCTAGATTTTTGAAATATGACACTAGTATTTTCATGGAGATTGTGTTGAATCTGTGAATCACTTTGGGCAGTATGGACATTTTAATGATGTTGATTCTACCAATCCATGAGAAGGGGATGTTTTTCCATTTATTTGCGTCATTTTTATAGGTTAATTTTTCTGGGGAGGCCTCATTCTATTTTTCTTCTTTCACTCGACACTTTTTGAAAAGCTCTCATGGTTTTAGGTGCACTGGCCCATTGCTCAGAGAGCTGTGTAGTTTTCAGTAGTGAATATCTGCTGCACTTTGCCTTTTCATTCTCCTAGCAATGGACTTGAGGTTGCCCCCAGCTGCTGTGACGGACATGTCTGTGTATGTCCCCTGGTGGACCATGAAACAATTTACTTGCCATATGGCCTCAAGAGTGAGATTGCTGGGTCATAGTGTGCTCAGCCTCAGTCATAACTACCAGACCCCTTCCCTATGACTCTACCTGTTTATGCTGCCACCAGTAGTGCAGGAGCACTAAAAAAAGACTGGTTTTCCCACATAGGAGTTGGGGGCAGATGGAGTCATTTCTTTCTCCATTCCTCAGGCTCCCATAGAGGAAGGTAATTTTTACTCTTCTCCCTAGGAGGGACATATACTTGAAGAATGTTTCTTTTCTCTCTGTCTTCCATCCCCAGGAGGAAGAATGGCTTATGGAGTAGATAGGTTTGTGAACATGAACAGAGCATGTGAGGACTCTCATCTGTTATTCTCCCTTGGGGACCCTACCTAGGAGATGGTTCTCTTGGATTCCTTTGATCCATGCTTTCTGCTCACAAGAGCCAGCTCTGTCCCAAGCAGTGGGAGCCCTACAACCCTGCCTATCATAGGGATGAAGTATTAGGAAGGCCAATTGGTCAAATCTTCATTCTTAAGCATAGCTGTAGTAATTAAGCTAATATTTTAATTTGTCTTTTTCTGAATCCTGTGGTTGTCTCTCAATTGGTTTCTAACTCAGAAAGACAGGCTGGGGCGGGAAGGTGTGATTTATTAATACCTTAAACCCCCAACATACTGATGCTAAGGCCTGGAACCTTGAGAAATGGGTGCAAGGACAAGCTTTGGGGGTCAAATAGACTGAAGCTTTGAGCTCAGCCTAAGACTGGGCCTCACACAGGAGCAGCCTATATCTTGGCTACTACTTCAGTTGTATACCTGCTCTTTGATCATTGGGCCTCTAAAAGAAGGAACTCTTTTTTTTTCTTCCTACATCAGAAATATTGAGACCAAAAAAAATCTAATAGAAGAAATGAGATAGTTTCAGGGAGTTGAGTGGTGTAACTTTCCCAGAGCGGCCCTAGTGTCCAGAAACAACTGAGGAGCCTCAGCTTTTTAAAGTAGCAGATAGTGTCTTTACTCAAGTAAGTGAGGAAGCAGGCCCTTCCCTGGTGCTTAGAGACCATGTGGACAGATTTGGGAAGGCTCTGGCAAGAGTGCAAGGAATACATGGAATATCACTAGGTGAACTCAGGTGTTGTGCCCTCGGGGAATATTCCTGGAAAATATTGGGAAGTTGGATTTAAGGGAAGGCACAGGAGAGATGAGATGTGCAAGGGGAGCCAGGCAGAACAATAATGGGAAAATGTTGATCATGTGAATGAACTTCCCTATTCAGTGGGTAGAAAGTAGACAAGACTTGCTTGAACAATTGACTTTATATCTATGTGGTAGTTTGTATTGGGTCAACTTTGTTAAATGGGCAGTTTTGCCTCCCAGAATCCCTATATGGTTCTAGTTTTAAAGTTGGCCAGAGGAAACTGTGCATGCAATTAAATGACAGGAGTTAGCAATGGCCATTGCTCTCTGAAGGTCCTGGTCACATGTGGTGGCAGCCAGATGCAGAGGTGCCAGAAGGTTCCAGATTGCTCCCATCCTCCTCACTCAGCTTCCAGTTCTTTGGCCTGATTGCTGGTCCTGCTGACCGACAGCATCCTTGGGCTCACCCCAGATGCTTGGCGGTGGACCACAGAGGCAGGGGCTTCCCAGGGCAGAGCTTCCCAGAGAGAAGCTTCCTCTTCATGGTTCTGCTTCAGCAGCTGGGGCTTGGCTAGGGGGGCTGGGCTTTTCTCTTCTCTCGGGCTCCCTCATGTATCTGGGGCCTTCATTCTCCTCTGTGTGGCCTCTGTTTCCATGTGATGTCTCATCCACCAATACCTCTCTCCACCTGACCTCACATCCCTGCAGCACAGCAGGACAGTGTACACTACACATATGGTGAGTTTTCCCCTGAGCAAAATCCGAAGTTACAAAGCACCTTCAGGGTTGGGCTCAGAAATCCTAAATTTTCACTTATGCCAAATGTCATTTCTAGTCAAAGCAAGTCACAAGAGTAGTCCAGATTCAAGAGGAGAGGGCATAGTTTCTACTGCCTGATGGAAGGAGTAGCACCCACATCCACAGAAAGATGGTGGGTGGCCAGGCATACATATATACTCATTAATCTTACCTTTACACATCGGTATTGTGATCAAGGGGGGAGTATTGCAGGAGTCAGGCACATGGAGATTAAGGCACAAAATAAGTTTTATTGGAAGTAAAGCCAAATTTGTTTAGGCAACAGTGGGTGTAGTGTACAGCCCCTGTTAGGTAATCAGTAAATGAGGACATGGATACTCTACCAGCAAGAAGCAGCAAAGAGTGAACTTTGACTCACAGGTGCTGAAATAGATGCATTTACTTGACAGGCCACGCAATTACAGGTCTTGGGTGATTTAAAGGCTGTTCCTGCAGGTGCCAATAAATCTTTTACAAAGGCTTTATCATTCAGCATAATTACTTACTGTTTAAATGCACTGGGTAATACCTCCTGGGACTCGGAGAGTCCTACCAGCAAGCCTGCACAGCAGGGGACAACCAGGCTTGAAGTTGAGGAGACGAGGCTCCCATAGGGGAGGTCCACACAGACTGGCCACGGAACTCAGGGGTCAGTTGGAGAGGGGGGATGTGGCAGATTCTATCAATTGCCCCAATTCTTACCCCTCCCTATGTCCACATCGTTCACCATGTGACTTGGCAGAATGTGTTTTCCCACCTCTTGAATTTGTATTTAGCCACGTGACTTTCCTTGGCCAGGAGAATGAAGAATAAGTGACAGGTGACCCACCTTAGCCTAGGTCTCCAGAGTCCTTGCCTTTTTCCATTGTTCTTTGGTGGCTTTGCCATTATCAGGAGAATAAGATTCCAGACCTGGGCCACTGCTCCCAGGAGGATGATGAGAGAGATATTTAATAAGCACTTATCATGGAAAACCACTGAGGTTTTATGATTTTCATTATGCATCATTATTGTGGCTCTGGCTTCTATGATGGGCCATTAGCCCAGATCAATCAGAAACACAAAGGCAGGATGGTGTCAAATAGGATTGACAAATACTGTCATCAGAGAAGCAGGGTACACGCCCAGTCCTGGTGGACTGGGAGCTGAGAAGCCAGGTGAGAAGGCACCAGTCCTTGCAGCCCCCTCCAGGTAGGAGGCAGGCCAGGCAGGGGAGAATCTAAGGAATTTTCCTGTAAGTGGCTCTGGCCTGTCTGTCTGCAGCTTGTTCTTACTGGGGCCTCCATGTAGAAGCCACCCCACCACCACCACCACACTCTAAGCAGGTGTAACATTCAAGGTTGAGGTGGCTGCCTGCTGGGGAGCAGGAGAGCTGGGTCCTAGTTGCAGATTTCTACAAAGTCTCTGGCTGAGCCAAAGCTGGTCACTGCTCCTAAGTCTCAGTTTCCTTATTAATAAGGAAGGCACAAATTATTGCACAAATTCCTATATCATTTAGGATGTTCTGAGGTTATAGGACAGTAACAACCCTCTCTCCCCACATTTTAGTTGCTTTAAAAACAAGCCCAAAAAATGCTTATTTAAGGTGTTGTCCTCACGGAGGACTCAGGGTGACAGAGCAGTCACTCTCTAAACTATTGCCAATTACCAAGGCAGAGGGAAAAAGGAGGGGCTCAAGGTACACACTGACTCTTTCAGCTCCTGCATAGAAGGAATATTCCTCCACTCACTTCCTGGGCCAAGGCTGTCCATGACCACATCTAACTCCACACAGGCAAGGAAATGCAATTTTGTCCTGTGCTTAGAAGGAGAAAGACACGGAACATTTACAAACAGCCCTGATGACTACTAAACTCTCCCATACAGCTAGATGTTTTTAATATTTTAAAATATTCAACATTTCCTTCTTCCAGCTGCAGTCATCAATACTGTCCCTTCATCAGTTTCTTCATGATGTGGATTCTCAGTCATGGGTATGGAACCCAGATATTGAGGGTTCACCATGGGGGTCACCATATCTTTGAGATTTAAGTAGAAGTGATTTGAGTCTCCCTCTCTCCTTCTGAGGCTAGTCTGATGCCCTGCTGTAAGCACTCTGCAAGTCCCTGGGTCACTTGCAGGGTCACCTCCAGCAAGTCTTGGCCTCACTTGTATGTCACCTGCAATGACTTTTTTCTCCTCTCTGCTCCCTGCTTCATTTGGACATGAAACCCAGCCTCTTTTTCTTGATTTCCCCTAATTTACTCACACAAAGCATTTATGTCCAGAGCAGAGTTTGCTGAAGGTTTGGATGGGGGAAATTTATGTCACAGTAACACAAACAACTTAAAAATGAGCATCAGACGTTCTTGTTCTCCAAAGTCTTTGGGTCACCCTGCCGCCAGGAAGTTTGCTCTGTGCTTCTCTGCAGGGGAAAACCCCCCACCATCATGTATCCACTCTTGCAAGATTTGATCCATTCTTCATTATCAACAGAAATAGCTCCCCCCTTCTACTTGGCTCCAGGCACATATTTTCACGTACAGATGCTCAAGTGTCAGCTCAGCAAAGAACCATCTACTGTGGATCTTGAGCAGTTCAGATGACCTGGCAGAGACTCTCAAATTCCAGTTGTTCCTCCCCCACTGATATAGAGATTTATGTGTCCACTGGTGCAGGTATTTCTGCCTTCCCCTGCCCCTCCCCTTAAAAGGCAGAAGTTGCTAAAACCAGTTTTAGTTTTAAATAATTCTTTCTCTCTGTTAAATACACACACTCATTTTATGAAGCACTCATATATGAATGCTAAGCTTTCACATATGCTCCACCACAAGCCCATGAGGACAGTACTATGTCTATGCCCATTTTACTGATGAGGAAACGGAGGCTTGGGGAGGAAAGAAGTTTGTGCAGGGTCTTCCACACAGCTTGTAAGGGCACACAGGGACTCAAATCCAGGTCTGTCGGACGACCAGTCCCTCTTCTCTCTCTGGCAAACAGCATCTTTCTGACCACGTGCACCTCAGTTGAGGCCTTTTGCTCAAAGTGGGTCAAGAGAAGCTGTGAAAGACTCCCTGAAGGTACATTTACTACTCTCCTTTGCCTTTTACCTAGATCTTGAAATCCAGTGTCAAGTCAACAAAGTGGATGGACCCCTCTGTGTGCCATGCTCTGAGGTCTGCACTGAGGAGGAGAGAAGAGGAGATGGAGAAGGGCTTGCATTTGAACCCACTGAGCTTCTGGCTGAGTCGGGAGAAGCAGGACTTGCTGACTCGAAGGGGCTGGTGGAGAGTCTCAGCCCCCTGCCGAGTGTCAGGGAGGGTAGGTGGGCATGGAGAGGGCTGGTCAGGATTACTTCGAGGAAAGCTCACTGAGACTTGTCTGTCTATATGAGACGGTTAACAAACACTGCCTTACATTTTGCCCTCATTCCCCAAGAAACTTCTGCCCCATCCTACTGCAAACTCGCCGTTTCTCAGTCCAGTCACACTAACGGCAATTCCCTGGCTGATCGCTTATTGGCGGTCCCCTTTCCACTGCACTTGACACCTTAAGAACTGCTCTTACTCCTACCTCATCCAATTGCAACAGCCTCCCTGAGTGGAAGAATACATATAAATATCTGCATTTTACAGATGGGAAAACCAAGTCCCCAGATGGGCAAAGGCCTCACCTCAGATATCCCAACTCCTTGCTAGTGAGAGTGAGAGGAGTCCCCCAAATCACTTGCAATTCAGTCCTAAAACACTCCTGGATCCCAAAGCTGCCTCCCACGCTGCAAGGACCTGGCAGCTGTCAGCATCCCCAGGAACGTCAATAGACACCACAGAGAGAACCACCACCTGGAGCCTCCCTGCCTTTAGCAGGGGCTCATTCACAGTGCAGAATTTTATTTCACTCTGTGGATATCTGGGACTGGAAACCATCTTTGCACAAAATAATGTTGTTTCTTTTTTACCTCTTTGAGAGGGCATAACCATTCCCGTAGTAAAATGAAATGTCTTTGTTTCTAAAAACTTGCTTTGAGAAACAGAGACAAAACTTCTAGTCCAGTGCTGTATCTGCACTCCCAAGGTGCCCTAATCAATTATATCTGATGAGAAAATATCATATGTTTCCCTATAACATTTACTTCCCCAGTTCTGCATTTTCTAAGAACGTGGAGGAGCATACTTCAGAAAAAGCTAGATACTGAAGAAAAGTGAACTGCTCCAAGATTGTAACACCCCTGCCAGTTCAAAGTGGCCAACGCTGGTGGTGACCAGTGAGCAGTGGCTATAAAAACTCTCTTCCTTTCAAAGTGTTTCCTTCCCTGTGAGCTGACTTCCAGCCTCTCCTCTGCAAAGGAAGCAGAAGCTGCATAATTCCCCTGTGTTGTAGATGGAAAAAACAAATCCACGGTGGTGCAGCAATGCTCCACAGGTCTTCTGTCTCTCGGGCTTGGCACAGAACTCTAGAGTGGACCGCTGGCAAATCCTCCTCTCTCTTTGATTTTTCTGCCTGCAGGCATTACCATTTTGCAGTGCAATGGGAAAAGCTCTGGAAATCTGGGTTCTAATTCCCGCCTCTGCCACTGATTGCTGAGAGCTCTGGAACTCTTTGCTCGCCTTCTTTGAAGCTTGGCTTCATTTGGAAAAGTTTGCATATGGTCTAAGTGTTGGATGATATAAAAATGTACTGTAATAGAAAGATGCAGATTATGAACTGAAAAAAGCATATTATAAAACACCATGATCTCATTTATTACACATATGTACAACACATACACAGAGAAAGATCTGGAAGGATATGCACCAAAATCTGTGGAATGGGGTCCCCTGGGTGGTAGAAATGTCTTAATTTTTAAATGCTTGGTTATCTATATTTTATAATTTAGTACAATTTACACATACTGCTTTGGTACTAATTAAAAGCTATTTTAAAAAAGAGAGAGAGAGAGAGAAGTAAAATAAACCATCTAGTACAATACCTGGCATATGCTAAGCACTCCAAAAATAGAATCTATTAAAAGAGGTCTCCTTACTAAAACAACTATGTATAAATATTTAGTGGTTACTAATTAACTAGAAAAAGATGATACACCATTTAGAGCAATTTTAGAGATAGTAAATATTTGGATAAAACCAGATTCCTTAACTGTTTCAAACACTGCTTAGTCTAACTTTGTTTCTCTACCTCTGATTGATAACTAGCAACTTTTTCTTCATGATATTTCATGGCCATATTTATAGTTCAATAAACAGAAGTATACGACCTCATCTTCAACAGACAAAAAGCTTCACATTCTATGAATGTACCATCCATCACTTGTTTCAAGATTTCTCAGCCTCAGAACTGTTGAAATTTTGCACTGAATGATTCTTTATTGTGGAGACTGTCCTGTGCACTGTAGGATGTTTAGCAGCATCCCTGACCTCTGCCTGCAAGATGCCTGCAGCCCTCCCTGTCCCCAGTGTGTCAACCAAAAATGTCTCCAGACACTTCTACATGCTTCCTGGTAGGAAAAATCACAAACAAACATGTATGACAGCCACTGCTTTACCATTTCCCTACTGATGGATATATAGGTTGTTATACATTCTCTTGTATCACAAACAATGCTATGGTAAACCTGCCTTGTACATGCACACACCTTTGTCCATTTGTCTGATTATTTTTTTAGACTATATTCCTAGACTTGTGGTGGAATTGATCAAATTAAGACACACAACGTGGCCAGGTGCAGTGGCTCACACTTGTAATCCTAGCACTCTGGGAGGCCAAGGTGGGAGGATTGCTTGAGCTTAGGAGTTCGAGACCAGGCTGAGCAAGAGCGAGACCCTGTCTCTACTGAAAATAGAAAAATTAACTGGGTGTCTTGGTGTGCAACTGTAATCCCAGCTACTTGGGAGACTGAGGCTGAGGCAAAAGATTGCTTGAGCTTAGGAATTTAAGATTGCAGTGAGCAGTGCCCTACAATGATGCCACTGCATTGTAGCCAGGGTGACAGTGTGCGACTCTGTTGAGACCCTGTCTCAAAAAAAAAAAAAAAAGAAAAGATTGTTTCTTCTATTTTTGTGGAAAATGGCATCAGAATTGTAATAGGGATTGCATTAATCTATAGATCACCTTGAGTAATACGGACATTTTGACAATATTAATTATTCCAATTCATGGAATTGGTATCATGCAAATGGCCAACAGATATATGAAAAAATGCTCAACATCTCTAATCACCACGGAAATGCAAATTAAAACCACAATGATATATCACCTCACACCTGTTAGAATGGCTTTTATAAAAAAAATTATAACAAATGCTGGCAAGGGTGTAGAGAAAAAGGAACACTTGTACACTGTTATTGGGAATGTAAATTAATACAGTCATTTCAGAAAATAGTGTGGAGTTTCCTCAAAAAACTAAAAATGGAATTGCCATATCATCCAGCAATGCCACTTCTGGATAAATATCCAAAGGAATTGAAAGAGGTATGTCAAAGTGATATCTGCACTGCCATGTTAATTTCAGCATTATTCACAATAGCCAAGATATGAAACCAACCTAAGTGTCTATCAACAGATGAATGGATAAAGAAAACGTATATATACACAATGGAATACTATATAGTCTTTAGAAAGAAGTGAATTCTGTCATTTGCAACAACATGGATGAAACTGGAGGGCATTATGTTAAGTGAAATAAGCCAGGCACAGAAAGACAAATACTGTATGATCTGCTTATATATGGAATCTAAAAGAGCCAATCTCGTAGGAACAGAGAGTAAAAAAGTGATTCCCAGAAGCTGTGGGGAGGGGAAGGGACGGAGAAAGGGAAGATATTGATCGAAGGGTACAAAGTTTTAGTTAGACTGGAGAAATAACTTTTAGTGATCTATTGTAACTGCATGGTGACCACAGTTAATAATAATGTGTTGTATATTTCTAAATTGCTAAATGTAGATTTTTAACATTCTCACCACAAAAAAAATGATAAGTTGGTGAGGTGATGGGTGTGTTAATTACTTGGATTTAATCTTTCTGCAGTGTATGCATAGATCAAAACATCACATCGTACCAGACAAGCATAGATAAAGTGTGATGTTTAGACATATGTTGTTAAGATCAAAGGCAATAATGTAAAACCCTCAGGTGTCAAAAAAGAAGGTGGAGCCTATGTTCAGAGCAATGAGTGAGTTTGGGCCACATGGACAGGGAGGGAGAAATGTGGACAAAACATATGGGTAGGGAGATGGAGCATTATGATCACATAGGTTTGGGATTTGAGGCCTCAGGTCTTGTGCATCACAGGGAGCCAGAAAATAACGTTCTGTCTATGAACGAGGATAGAAAATATCTGTTGTTTATCTTTTTCAAGCCATATGAGGAAATAGCCATAGAGTCACTTATGAGTGATTGGAACATGAATTTGTGCCAAGCTTGGGCATAAGCCTGGTATTCCCATGCCCCTGGCAGTACAAAAAAAAAAAAAAAGAGGAGGAGGGAAAAAGCAAAACAAACTCTTTATGTTTATACATTCAAAGACACAGTTCTAAATGACTCATTGCTTAAAGAAAAATTCAGCATGAAAAATCATAAAATATTTAGGAGTGAATGACAAAGAAAGCAAAACTTGAGTGCTGCAAAAGTCGTGCTTGAAGGGAAATGCGTCGATCAGAGGTTGAACTTCTAGATTGATTCTCCAATATGATTATCTGTTCTCTTTATCAAAGGGTGAGATGTCTTTTTCCTTTCTGTTTGAGGAAATTTCTTTGACATTAACTTCCAGGTCATTTACTGAATTTTTTATTTTGCCGATTACGTATTTAATGTCTAAGAAATTCTTTCTTATTCTCTGACTGTTCCATTTTCTAACAAGCTATACTTACTTTACGGATGCCACATCTTGTAAAATATATCCTTTAATTTGGGGGATGTTTTATAGTCCATTTTGTTCACTGAATTATTTGTTTCCTCAGAAGTCTGTTGTTAATAAAATATATTTCTCAAGGATCTATTATTTGCCAGGCACTGCTCTGGGCACTCCAGGAAATAAAGTCGTTACCCCTAGGGAACTTACGCTCTAGTTGTAAAGAAAGGAAATACACCCATAAACAAATAAATAAGATAATTTCAAGTATTGATAACTGCTTAGAGAGCTGAGAAATAAACATGAAAACTGGCCTAGAACGCATGATTCCAGTAGGGCTTGGTCAGTCACCACGGGAAACAATCACCCACAACCCGACACAGAGAGATAAACAGAAATATGACCAGGAGCTGGACATAAGTAAGATGGATTGAGAACCTGCACTGTATGTTTAATGGAAACTACAGAGAAAATAGAAGGAATAAATGAGAGTCAAATTTGAAATGTAATGGATATCATTTTTATTTTTTATTTTATTTTTTTTTTTTTTGAGACAGATTCTCACTTTTTTGCCCAGGCTATAGTGCCGTGGCGTCAGCCTAGCTCACAGCAACCTCAAACTCCTGGGCTCAAGCGATCCTCCTGCCTCAGCCTCCCGAGTAGCTGGGACTACAGGCATGCACCGCCATGCCTGGCTAATTTTTTCTATATATTTTTAGTCGGCCAATTAATTTCTTTCTATTTTTAGTAGAGACGGGTTCTCACTCTTGCTCAGGGTGGTTTCAAACTACTGACCTTGAGCGA
>CAUYRT010040403.1:0-35496 GCA_963574885.1 Lepilemur ruficaudatus
GCGGGTCAAGGCACCTTGGCTTGTTTGCAAGTCACAAGGTGTCTTGAGGCCGATCAACAAGAAACAATCCGTGTGAGAACAGGTGTTCCGAGAACTGCTTTGTTTAAACATGGCTGAGAGATGACCCGGTGTCCACTACAATTCCTGAAGCTAATTTCTTATTTTCCTCGTCCTACAATATGAAGAACACAGTCATTAATACACAGTACCCACGTGAAAAGAGAAGCCTGCAATTGGGAAGGGGGTGCAGACTCAGCCACAGGCTCCCAGCGGGAGGTCAAGGTTGCTCCTCCTCCCACCCCCCTGCTCCCAGCTGATAGTCCAGCCGGCCCCCAGCAGGCAAGGGCTCCCCCACAAACCCCAGGCAGTTAAGAAGTGACTGATCGACCCGGTGGTGCTCCCTTGTAGTCCCAGCTACTGGGGAGGCTGAGGCAGGAGGATCACTTGAGCCTAGGAGTTTGAGGTTGCTGTGACCTAGGCTGATACCACGGCACCTGGTGGGTGACAGAGCCTCAAAGAAAAAAAAAAAAAAGAAGTGACCTGCACTGACCCAACCCAGCTTCAGGCTCAAAGACAAAAGACAAAAGACAAATAAATAAGTGGTGGGCCTCTTTGGAGTTTGGCAAAAATGTAGCTCATACTTTTTGACTTTGTATTCTTTGAGTAGTGACAACAAGGACACCAATACTTGGGAAGCGGCAGTACCACTGGCTGGCACACACCCACACTTTCCCCTATCAGACACCTCAGTGCCAACTGCATAACAACCTTTTGTCCCTCAGACTCTCCGTCAGGCATAGGGAGGGACAGAGCCCCCCTGCTCCATGGGGTGCACCTTTCCAAAGGCAGGTTTACCATTTTATTTCACTGTGCAGGAAATACACCCACCATGGGCTGCGATGCAGTTAAAAGTGTAATGGAGAATACATTTTTAAAAATTTTTTAAATGTTTAATTGTGGTAAAATACACATAATGTAAATTTACCACCTTAACCATTTTTAAGTGTACAGTTCAGTGGCATTAAGTACATTCAGTGTTGTGCAACCATCACCACCATCCATCTCTGGAACTTTTTAATCTTCCCAAACTGAAACTCTGTCCCCATTAAACACCAACTCCCCACTGTCCCCTTCCCCAGTCTCTGGCATCCACTACTCTACTGTCTGTCGTTACAGATTGGCCTACTCTAGGGACCTCCTAGAAGTGGAATTTGTCAATACTTCTCTTTTTATGATGGGCGTTTGGGAGTATATCATTTTGAAGGCTCTTTATAACTAAACAAACACTAAATACTTTAATTCTAGTGGAAACTCTGTCTTATTTAAAGATGAGCTCTGAGCTAGATTGTAAATATGGACCAGATTTGGAAACAAAACATTTTTTCCAAGTCAAAGAAGAAAAATTGATTAAAAAAATACAAGGAAGAAGAAATTAAGAAAGGAAGCAACAAAAGTCCAACAGGTTTTTCTGGAGTAAAATTTCACAAGATTGTAAACTAATAAAATTTGTGACTAACACAGTGAGCTGATTTGGGGGGTGGAGGCATGACAAATTTTAACCCATTCAAATTTTGGCTATTTGTACCAAAACTTTCCAGCTATCACGTGTTGATTCTGTTTGTCTGTGTAGAAATCAAGACTTCTGAGAATTACTGGTGAAGATGATCTAAAAAAGGCATATCTAGGCTCAAAACCAATTTGAACCTTGGTCAGAAACGGAACAGAGACATTCTCTTTGCAGCACGTTCAATGACTTTAATAGATACAGAACACTTCCATTTTTCTTCTTGAGCCCATTTTGATAAGTTATATTTTTCTTTCTTTTCTTTTCTTTTGCTTTCTTTCTTTGTTTTTTTTTTCTTTTTTTTTTTTTTTTTTAGAGACTGTCTTGCTCTGTCGCCCTGGGTTGGAATACAGTGGCAGGATTCATAGCTCACTGCAGTCTTGAACTCCTGGGCTTGAGCAATTCTCCCACCTCAGCTTCACAAGTAGCTGGGACTATAGGTGCGTGCCACCGTGCCCAGCTAATTTTCCTATTTTTTGTAGAAACGGGGGTCTTGATATGTTGCCAGGCTGGTCTGGCACTCCTGACCTCAAGCGATCCTCCCACCTCAGCCTCCCAAAGTGCTGGGATTACAGGTGTGAGCCACTGTGCCTGTCCTAAATTGTGTTTTTCTAAGAGTTTGTCCATTTCATCCAAATTTTCACATTGATTGGGATAAAGTTGTTCATAATATTCTCTTTGAGTAATGTCTGTGGACCTAAGGTGAGGGCACCTTGCCATTCCCCACATTGGTTATTTACGTCTGGGTTCCTGACATTGACACCCTCCTTCCATGAGGCAAACCCACACTGCCTGAAGCCTTGCCTTCTCAGCTGAGGACAACTCCATCCTTGGGATTGGCCTTAACTCCTCCCTTCCTCTAACTGCTTCCACCTAAGCCACCAGGAAATCCCGTTGGCTCTACCTACAACAGCTCTCCTGAGTCTACCATCTCTTACCATCCTACTGGCCCCTCCCTGATGGGAGCTGTCATTGTCTGTCACCTGGAGCACTGCAGTAGCCTCCAGCTGGTCTCCCTGCTTCTGCCCTGGCCCCTACAGCTCCCAGGCAGCAACCAGAGCAAGTCTGTTAGAATCTAAGTCAGATCATGTCACTTTTCATTCAAAATCATACAATGCTCCCCATTTCATTCAGAGTGAAAGATTACATGCTGAAAATGGCCTCCAGGTCACACATGATCTGGTCCCCATCCCCTCCAGCCTTTCCTCCTCCTCCTCACCAATTCCTCATTCTGCTCCAGCCACCCTGGTCTCCTTGCTGTCTTTGAACAGGCCAGGCACACTCCTGCCCCAGGGCCTTTGCACTTGCTGGTCCATGTCCTGAGATGCCCTCCTCGATTTCTGCATGGCTTCCTGCCTCCCTCCTTCCCTCCCTCTCTCCCTCGAGTATTGGCTCACCTGGCCCTTTCTTAGGGAGGCCCAACCTGATGGGCATCCACACCCCTCCCACCCTGGCACCCCCAATGTCTGCAATCCTGTTTTCCTTTTCCTGTTCCCTATCCTACTTATCTCTACTTATTTATTGTGTCTGGCTCCCCCTACTGGAATGGCAGCTGCCAGAGCCAGCCGGCAACGTGTGGAATTTGGAGTTGGGGGTGAGGATGAGAAATAAAGAGACAAAACACAGATGGGAACGGGAGGACGGAGTCTGTGAAGACTGCCGTATTGTGTTTATTTAGAGGCTTTATTTATATAGAAGAAACAGAACTGAAAGCCCACATATCACATTCGTTTAGCTATCATTATCACAAGACCTTTGTTTAGTTAAGCCTGCAGGTAATCTTTTTCCATTATCTACTTCCTCCAGCCCGGGATCTTAGGGCAGGACTTCCTGGAATCTGTTGAGGCTGTTTTTCATCTTAAGAACAACTTTTCTGCTTCTTCAATCTTGAGACAAAGGACATTCCATTACTTATTAACTATTCTACTTATTCAAGCCTATACTATGGAACAATTGGTGCACTTAAGATGGGAGAGCTATGCTTAGGGGCAGTTGCTATGTCACCAAGGACCCCAGTGTTCTGGGCAGCAAGCACTTCCCCAAAGGCTCCTGTTTTCAGGACAGCTCCCCACATTCCATTTTGAAAGATTGCAGTTTGGGGATGAGGAGAATCTGTGAAGGGAATTTACAGTATAGTTAGGAAAACATTGAAAAACGTATTTTATTCTTTCTGACTTTAGAAGTCTTTTTAAGGAAAAAAATAACACATATGGTACAAAATTAAAATAGCATTAAAAAATGGAAAATTGCCTCCACTCAAGATATCTGATCTGCCTTCCTAGAAGAACCATGTATATCTTTTATATATTTTCTAAACATTAAAGACTACACACACACACTCCTTGTCAACCCACATATGGGAGCATTCTGCACCTTCTGTTTTTCACTTAATATTTTATTAATTCTAGGGTACTTGTCTTTTTACATTTTAACATTACTGAAATTGAAATATATATTATAATAGATAGTATCTTATAACCATTGCAGTCCTGGATTGACATCCGTTTCTTCCACAGAGGATGTGTACTTCTGTTAGTCACTCAAGCTCATTACTAACTTGATATTACTTTAAATTAAATTGTCTGTCTGAGGATTTTGGACCACACTAAGAGAATGAGTCAAACCACAAATCTACATGAACAGGCTTGTGGTTTAAATTCTTAGGGAAATTTTTTCTTCCTTCTACCCAATGTCAGAGCTGAAATATGCAAGTTTTTTTACTGTACATTTCTCTGTTGTGGTTCATTTGTCTTTACCTATTTCCAGCTTTATACTGGTGTCTCCTTCACACTCCAATCATGGGCATTATTTCTTTTTGGGGTAGTAATAAATTTAAGATGCATCTTACATCTGATTAGGTTCAAAGGAATAAGTATTCCTTGGGTATCTTTTTCTTTTGGCACATTGAGATTACCTCACTCCTTTTCACAGCTGCATCCTATCCCATTGAAAGTAGATACCATGATTTAAGTCCTTGCAAACATGGAAGAATATTTATTTCATTGATTTAGCAGTGTTCAAGGCATTAAGTGAGTAGAAGCAAGACAAAGTCCCCACCTTCATGAAGCTTACATTTTATTTGTTAGGTGAGATACGGAGTGGGGAAATAAACAATATAATTTAAGATTGTTTTGAATACATGGAAACCAAGTAAGAGATCGGTGAGAAATGTGTAGGGGATGGTGGTGATACTATTTAATACAGAGTGATTAAGGAAAATAAAATTTGAGAAGAGACTCGGATGAAGCAGGAGAGTAGTAAGTCAGCTACCGGGGGTCGGGGGAGCTAGTGAGCATTCTAAGCAGGAGAAACAACTATTGCAGAGATTTATGGCTGGGAGTGACCTTGGAGAGAATGCTTGGAATTTTTAAAACATTCTAAAGTGAGTCAAGAAGGAATGGAAATTAGAAAATATATTTGATTCAGTATTAAGTAAAAAACTTTAAAATTTGTTGAATGTTTCTGAAGCAATACTTAGAAATGTGCAGCCCTAAATACTTACATTACAAGAAGAAAAAAGGCTGAAAATTAATCAGCTAAGCATCTTTCTCAAGAAGTTAAGAAAAAGCCTGGCACAGAGGTGCAGAAAAAGCCGGTAGTCCCACCTACTTAGGAGGGTGAGGTGGGAGGATCTCCTGAGCCTGGGAGTTCAAGGCTGCAGTGAGCTATGATTGTGCCACTGCACTCCAGCCTGGGTGACAGCGTGAGACCCTGTCTTCGAAAAAAACAATAAATAAAATCCAAAGTAAGGAGAAGGAAGGCAATAACAAGGACAAATACAGAATTTAATAGAAAACATACAGCAGAGAGAATTAATAACCTCAAATCCTTCAAGTCTTGAGTCAAATGTCACCTTCTCCATGAGGCCCACCCTACACACTCTGTTTAAAATTGTGATTCATCCCTTCCACAACTACCCCAACAGTGGAGTCTGCCTACTTACTTATCACCCTTTAAAATATTTTATAATTTATTTTTAAAAAATTTTTATTTTTTTGCCTTTCTCTTAACATTTGAATGTAAGCTTATAAGTATAAAGATTTTTATGTGTTTACTGATATCTCAAATGACTAGTACATTAGACTCTTAATGTTTATTAAAACAATTGAATAAATGAACAAGCCACAATTTATTTCTTTAAAAAAAAACTGATAAATTATCAGTTGACAATTATCTGATGAGGTATATCAAGAAGAACAAAAGGCATACATAATAAATATTAGGAATGAAAAGGGAGACATGACTTCAACAATAAATGACATTACTTGAAAAACTTTATATGCCAATAAATTAGAAAACTTAGATGAATTGGACAAATAGTTAGAAAAAATAAGCTGTTTTCATGAAGTAGAAAACCTGAATAGTCTATAATAATTTAAGAAGTTAAATCAGTGGTTATATATCTTCCCAGAAAGAAATTTCTGGCTCACAAGTATTTATTAGCTAGTTCTTCATTCAAAGATAAATAAATCATACAAATTCTCCCAGAGCATGAAAAAAAAGAGAACATTCTTTAATTCATTTTGAGTTATCTGGATAACCTGGAGATAGTATGAAAAAGGAAAAAATTAAAGCCCATTCATGAACATAAATGTAAAAATCTGAAATGTTAGCAAGCTCAATCTGGAAGTGTATAAAATGATAATAAATCGTGACACATTCATTTTATCTCAGGAAGGCAGAATTGGTTTAATATAAGAAATTAAATGAATGCAATTAGATTTAGAAATTCAATTAGTGTATATTACAATTTGATAGGTTACAGGGCATTTCCTTGGTCTGATAAAGGTGTCTGCGTTTTTTTTAAAGAATCTCCCAGATAAGCAAAAGTACTGAAATGAGCAAATATTGACTTGGGTAATGATTGTGGGAGTGTAAATTGGAATAATTACTTTGGAAAGTTCAACTTTAGTAAAGTTGAAAATGTGCATACCTATCAGTTTTACTCCTAGGTATGCACTGTTGAAAAACCCTTGCAAATGGACACCAGGAAACATGCACTCTAAGGTTTTAGCAGCGTTATTCATACCAGTAACAAGCTAGAAACAATGCAGTATCTATCAGTAGAAGAATGAATGCTTTCTATTCAGCAGTGAAGATATATAGCTACAGCTATATCTGTGAACATGAATGAATTTTACAAACCATTAATGTATATCTAAAGAAATAAATCACAAATAAGGACAAATACTGTATTATTTCACTTACATATTTAGAGTTACAAACTCATAGAAACAAAGTAGAATGGTGATTGACAGGGGTTGGGGCTAGGAGGCAATGGAAGTTATTGTGTATACAGGGTTTCAGTTTGAGATGTTGAAAAAACTTCTGGAGGTGGTGGTGGTGATGGTTGTACAACAAAGGGAATGTACTAAAAGCCACTGAACTGCACACTTGTAAATGGTAAATTTTATGTTATGTATACTTTGCCACAATAAAAAAAAGCAAATCATAACAATATACATAAAGTATAATTAAATTTATATAAAGTTCAAATATAAAACAATATTTAAGGATATATACATAAGAAAACTAAAGAAAAGTAAAATCATCACAAAAATCAGTGATTATCTCGGGATAATTTTTTTATGGTAAATGAGTGTGTGATTTTTGTCATGTGCTGTGGAAGGAATTCAAAGAACTGCATGATGTTGCTATAACAAACCTATTCCCATTGACATTTTAATATAAACTGGATTTCTCATTTCATATATTTGTAAAAATTAAAAATAGAATCAATTTGAATCTCTGTTTCATTCAGTAATAGCTAACATTTATCCATGGATTATGAGATACCGGAAGAAAGAAAACGCCCAATCATCTCATCAAAATATATATATCTAGGAAGAATTTAGTTTTTATGTTTTATATTTACTTATCAAAATTTATATATTGCTGTGTTCAATTGTGTACTGAAAATATGAAATTAACTCAATCTAGAGCAGAATTTTTAATACTTAGAGATAAGAGAAAAATTTTTTAAATTTAAATTTTCATGCATATTTTTGTAACAAATAAATATGAAAAGAGACTTAATAGAAGTTTTTACAGATCTTACCCTATTACATTAGGGTAAGATTCTGTGAGGGAAGTGGAGTGGCACTAAGAGTTCAAAGAGAAAAAGGACTAACATTTTTATTAATGAAAAGCTTGTTCATACTTTTAAATTGATGACATTGGCCATTAAATCTCTTTGATATGTAGATTCCATTGGATATATATTAAATAGTGTTGAATATACTTAAAAATCCTGTAAAATAAAACTAAAAAAATTTAAAAATAATGAAAAAACCATAAAAAAGAGCGCTGTAAAAGTTTCACAGATTATATACTGGAAAGGACAACATTTGTAGCTATTTAAGCCTGTGATGAAAAATTTTCAGTGCCAACTTAAAAATGTATACAAACAAAATATAGTTTATCCACTGTGGTGGGAAGGAAGGCAAACAGAAATATACATAGGTTCAAGTGGTGTGTAAAGGAGATTTTTTTTCTCTTCTAAAAATTTGTATTTTCTCAGTGTTGTAAGATCAACAGCTGAGAATAGGAAGGAAAAGAGGATTAAGGAGGTTTGAAATGAGAATGAAACAGTTATGGGAATACTGGACAGTACATAGAGTCTTTTATGCTCATAAACTTGAGCTCATGTATTTTCCTCTGGCAACATTCAGCTGCTCCTGTTGCTAGCATAGAATAAATAGAAAGTTGAGTTTAACTAGAACTAGAATTTTGCTAACTGAGATTTGTAGAGGAAGAAGAGAATAGAGAAGGTAGATGTATGTAAGACAGTGATTATGGTGATAAACAGTGAAATCTAACCTAGGAAAGGAAGATATGAAGGTGTGGAAGGGGTTGATGAATGGTGAAAAAGTGGTAGGGCCAATGGACTAGATATTCCAATGGAGCTAAGGAATTCTATGAGCATTCTGGAGCAGGTGAGCCGAAAAGAGAAGATGGTCATCCAAGAGTCTGTCTATACCAAGGATTGACCACTGTTTTTGTGGAGTGGTTACTCCATATTTACTCTTTCTTCTCTTTCCATTTCCCTTATGAAAATGGAGAAGTCATTATCATAGAAATTTATCTCAGATCTGGTTCTGTAGCCCTGACCTCTTGGCTGAACCTCAATTCTACAATTCTAATGCCTGCAAGCATTGCCTACCAGCATTACATACTATTAATAATTTTGTGTAAATTCCTTTCAACAATTCTCTCAAACTCACTTATTCTGGACTGCCATTCTTCCTTCTTCAGACTCTCCTCTGACTTTTTTCCCCTTCTTGCTTTCAATTTTAATCATTATTAAATAAGTTAGCTTATAAAATATTTATCAGATCCTCTTGATTTCCACTGTCAAGACTTTAGTTTATTGAATCTTGTTAATAGTTACCAAAATGGTATCCCTTTTTAAACGTTTTTTCTCGAATACCAGGTTAATTTTCAAAATTATATTTCTAATGGCTACAGCCCTTCTCAAAAAACTTTTAATAGTTTTTCATTTCTCTTCGAATAATTTCCACACTCTTTAGCGTAGGCTCTAGCCTTCTTTCCCATTCTCATTTCCTTCATCACCTCCTCTTGGAGTCTTTCCAGAGCTCACTGAACTTGTTGGTCCATCCAGTGCTCTTTGAGCTGCTTATCTCGCACTTGGCATTTCCCTCTTCTTAGAATCTCTTCCCGTGAATGTTAAAATCCTTTGGGCACAAATTTAAATCCCTCTGCTCTGTGAACATTTTACCCGATCCCTGCTGTTGAAAGTAATCTCTCCTTCCTCCAAACTTGCAAAATAACTCTCTCTATACCTGTTAATCATAGAAATAATTTTCATTTTCATGTTCAGTTTTCAAACTACTTTTACATATATTTTACTTTATTCCTTACAACAAGATGAGGTTTTCTTTGGCATCATTTTAAAGATGTGGAAACTGGGAATGAACAAATTATTTGAAGTGCATATACTTGTTACTGTCACTCTTGCCTTTGAATAATTTATATGTTTATTTTTCTTATTTATTTCCAGACTTTGTCCTTCAAAGCACTGAATCGAGGCTTTGCACTAACAGGCAGTCTTATTTGTTGATTGAATACATGAAAGACTAGTTTCATGAAAGCAAAAATGGTTTTTTAGTTACTATTTGAGGAGATGTGTTTTTAAGTAACTTTGGTGCATGTTAATTGCCTTTTTTATATTGTGGCTTTTGTTAAGTCTGGCAGTAAGAAAAAGAAAATCAGTAAAGCTGAGCGATTGAAGCAGCTACAAGAGGAGGAGGAGAGAAGACTAAAAGAGGAAGGTACAAAATAAACAGTGATACTATTTCATATACAGATAATACTAACAATAGGTTGGTATTTCTGTGATCCAGTCAATTTTTTTCAAAACTCTTTAATTTTAAAATTTAATCTGTTTTATAATACCTACCATTTAGAGGGCACCCAGAAAGATCTGTTAGTACACATCAATCACTTTGAGATATATCTTGAAATAGGGTTGCCAGATAAAATACAGGAGCCCAATAAATTTGAATTTCAGATAATCAGTGGATAATTTGGGATAATTTGCCCCATGCAATATTTGGAACATACTTAAAAAATGGTTCATTGTTGGCTGGGCGTGGTGGCTCAGGCCTGTAATCCTAGCACTCTGGGAGGCCGAGGCGGGTGGATCGCTCAAGATCAGGAGTTCGAAACCAGCCTGAGCAAGAGCGAGACCTTGTCTCTACTAAAAATAGAAAGAAATTAATTGGCCAACTAAAAATATATAGAAAAAATTAGCTGGGCATGGTGGCCCATGCCTGTAGTCCCAGCTACTGGGGAGGCTGAGGCAGAAGAATCGCTTGAGCCCAGGAGTTTGAGGTTGCTGTGAGCTAGGCTGACGCCATGGCACTCTAGCCCAGGCAACAGAGTGAGACTCTGTCTCAGAAAAAAAAAAATGATTCATTGTTTATCTGAAATTCACATTCTGTGTCCTGTGTTTTTATTTGCTAGTTCTTGCAACCCTATCCTAAAGTGTTTATATTTACTGATCAAATTAGAGGCATTGGTGCTAATTGTGGAATAGGAATTCTGAAACTCAAATTTATTAGGTATCGGAAATATTCTCTAGCAAGAAATACAGCAGCCTAAATTCTTACTGTTTATTAATATTTTATTCGCCAAATTAAAAATGCCAATTTCATTTGTAAAATATCAATTAAACATAGATAGAACTGTTGGTTAATTAAAATACCAAAAAGTGATTTAAAAAATCTGAATATTCCAAGTGTTTGTAGGTTTTATCATTAAGAACATCTGTAGATTCAGAGTCAGGTTTTTAGAAGACTATCCTCAGTTTCCATGTTGATTTTTTGTGTGTCATCTTAGAAATTCTTTTTAGGTGACTCCTGATAAGAATATAATGTCAATATCTATATCATGGGGAATGTTCTATTATATTGGATAAAACTCATAATTCTTCAATATATATTTCATATTTTGTTTTTAATAGAGCAAGAGAAGATTAAGGTAATTACTTCTGATCATGTAGATGTCACAAAGTTATGAAAGTGTTCTGAAGACTTTACCTCCCTTAATTACTCATCATAGATCTATCATATTTTATTGGTTACAGTCATTATTGGATTACTGTCAACTTTTTGTAGAAGAGAAATATCATTATGGGCCTACTTTTTTGCCCAGAAAGTTTGAGTTGTGTTACTTTTTTGAAGAAAGTAAAGCTAATACTTTTCTCATTTCTACCACACAATGAAGATTGTGACTTCTATAAAATATTTCACCACCACTACATCTTGAAAATATTTGGAGTAATTTTAATGGCATGAAAATATAGTGATCTAATCACTGGTAAAAAAAATTTTTTTGGTTCTTTAGAGGAAGCCCGTTTGAAATGTGAGAAAGAAGAACTGGAAAGACTTGAAATACAGCGAATTGAGCAAGAAAAATGGCATCAACTTGAAAAAAAGGTAAATAAACATTAATAATGTTCTTAATGAAGACAAACCATGACTATCAGATTTGTTGCCATTTAATGTCCTCAGCCCATAGCTACCAGTAATACTTAGGCCTAAATGAACTTAATCCTACCATAAAGTAAGTGACGTTATTACCCACATTTCATTGTAAAGGAAAAATCGAGAAACTAAGCAGCTGATAAGTGGCAAGGCCAGGACTTAGACCTAAGCAGTCTTGCTTCAGACCCTATGCTTGTAATCATTAAGCATGCATGAATATGTTTTATAGACATTTCACAGAGACCATAAAATGTAATTCAAAATATTCAAATTCTACCTCTCCTGTTTTAGATATACATCTCTTTTCACCAGAATCTTTTACATCAGTAATTCTGAAATGTCTTGGGCTGGTTGCGGTAGCTCACACCTGTAATTCTAGCACTCTGGGAGGCTGAGGCAGGTGGATAGCTTGAGTTTAGGAGTTCGAGATCACCCTGAGCAAGAGTGAGACCCTGTCTCTACTAAAAAAAAAAAACAAAACAGAAAAAATTAGCCGGGTGTGGTGGTGCATGCCGGTAGTCCCCCTACTCAGGAGTCTGAGGCAGTAATATCGCTTGAGCCCAGGAGTTTGAGGTTGCTGTGAGCTAGGCTGATGCCATGGCACTCTAGCCCGAGCGACAGGGTGAGACTGTCTCAAAAAAAAAAAAAAAAAAAGTAACTAAAGCATCTGAGATCAAGATTTAGTTTCTTAAAACTCAGCACAACCAACCGTAGGTGAAGAAAGACAGGTTAAAGTGTAATAAATCAGAAACTCAGAGTGAGTACTTTTGATTTGCCTACAACCTTAATGTAAAAAATACAGAAAGAGAAATCCAGAACTCAAAAATTCTAGCCTTCCAACTAAATGTCTAAGTTAGCAAAATAAAAAAAGAAATGTTTTGGTTTCAGGACAAAACTTTATTCAATGATTAAAAATTGAAGACTCCAAGGAGCTTTTGTTTATGTGGAGCTTTATTTATGTTACGTCTGTCAATATTTACCATACTAGATCCAGTGTTAGTGTCTGTCCTATAAAAAAATATATCATATTAGAAATTAAAACTGATAAATTTAAAAACACCTATTAATAGACATTAAACATTGATAAAATAAACTTTAGTAAACATACTAACATTTTTAAAGAAAACTTTTATTGAAATTAGGGAAATAAATGGCATTGTTTATATTTCAAAAATATCTTTAATATCTGACTTAACAAAAGACAGCTGGATTCTCATATCTATTTCAATATTCCAGCTGCTGGAATGTGTTGTTTTGAATGAAGTATGTGGAGAAAATCTGGCCTCACACAGATATGCAATTGGAAAAAGGAGGAATATTTTAATAGCCTTTCAGATAATTGTGGATATTTTTCTTTGATACTATACCCAAACTCAACAAGTGGTACTTTCTTAATGTGGAGTGTGAAACCATATCAGTGAACTTAAAACATATTGCTCTGTCAACATGCTCTGAAATAGATCTTGTTTCCATGCATGATTTTGCTGTATCATTCATTGCTTCCTTGGAAAAATTTGGTTCACCGAATTATTTGCTTTCAAATGTTGATGTATTTTATTAGTATCAAACATCACTTACATTAGTATCTCCAGTCAAAACAGAAATTTTTAAGGATTGGGAAAGTGGTAGATACAAGTTTTCTAAAATTTGACTTTTTGCTTGAAAGCTTGAATATTTATCATTGTCAATAAATATTTTTATTTGTATCCCTGAAATGGCAGCCTCAATACATTCATTATTGAGAGAAATTCTACCAAAATATTCAAATAATTGCACAAGCATTGTTTTCTCAAGACAGTATAGTACTTTGATATGCAGCAGGAATGTTTCGTGCATCCTTCCCGTTTTATCATACTTCCCATTTAATGTTAAGACATGTACTTAGGGTTGAGATTTAATAAAATGAATAATTTTTACCTCTTCATAAGGTCATTCTCATGTAAAACTGGCTCTTTCCCCTCACCTCTCCCTTGGAACTAGTGTAAATTGGGTCTACTGCCTTGATCTGTGCGAAGGCTCCAGCAGTTTTACACCATCTTGCCCATCAGTGCAAATACTTATACTGCAAAAAAGACAAATAATGTCTTAATATCATTATGAAAATAGATTTGACCTCACAGATCCCAAAAGAGCTTTGGGGACCCACAAAGATTCTGTAGATCATACTTTGCAAACCATTGTTTCAGATGGAACCTTTTGAAAATATTAGTTATAGACAAACTAATTTTAATACTCATTTTGAAACTATAGTTGTATATTTAACCAGGCAAATTTTAGAAGCCACTTGCAAAACATAAAGCTAAAATTAAAGAGCAAATCAACATGTCTATCTCCATGCAACAGGATCTAGAAAGGAGAAATGAAGAAATTGAAGAACTGTATTTATTAGAGGGTTGTTTTCCTGAAGCAGAGAAATTGAAACGAGATACTAGATTGCTTTCTCAGGTAAGACTGATTTCTTTCTTTCTTTCTTTTTTTTAAGCTAATATACTTTGTCACCACAAGAGAGAATTGTGGTCCAACATCTATCTTGATTCCAAGAAACTTTATTTATTAAAAAAAAAAAAACCCCAAACCTCTTATCTGACAAATTCATTGCTTATGACAAAGTAAATTGGTATAACTTTGTAGAAAGCTATCTGTCGGTAATAATATCCTTGAAATGTTTATATACTTTGATTTACTTGTTGGGAATCTATGCTGAGAAAATTATCCTATATTAAGATGTAGCCGGGCATAGTGACTCACGCCTGTAATCCCAGAGCTTTGAGAGTTTGAGGCAGGAGGATTACTTGAAGCCAGGAGTTTGAGACCAGCCTGAGCAACATATTGAGAACCCCATCTCTACAAAAAAATTTAAAAGTTCACTGGGTGTGGTGGCTTGCGCCTGTAGTCCCATTTGCTTGGGAGGCTGAGGCCAGATTGCTTCAGCCCAGGAGTTTGAGGTTGCAGTGAGCTATGATTGCACCTTCACTCCAGCCTGGGTGACAGAGCCTGAGTGACAGAAAGTCAAAACAAAACAAACAAAAAATCTAAAAGCTTTGTGCTTATGGCAATCTAGTTTTGCTCAAAGCGACCTAACTTTGGAAACAATATAGATGAATATCAAGAGAAAAATGAAAAACTTGTTACAATGTGGCAAAAGATTATGGTTTCATTTTAAGTGAAAAATGTTATGTACAGTGCAATATGATTGCAAATGTAAAATTTGCATAGACTACAAAATGAATTGAAGGACTCAGTATTACTAGCTGCTAGTGGCAGCTAGCAATTAGTAATAACTTGGGAAGTAGAAATTATACCAAATGTTGGCTTTTGCAAATAAGAAGCTCAGTGATTAAAGAGGAAAACAAAAGCAAAACAAAACCACTCATAAATAATGTGTTAAAAATAAAAATATGAAAGTAAATGTATTTCTGTTTATCTAAATATTGGGAATTAGAAATTATCTGGATGAAGAAGAATTTGGTTATTTTAGACCTATCTCAAGTTGCCAGCTAAAGCTCTATTATATGTTTTAGTCTAAATTGGGAAAACTAAATTGGGAAAACTAAATCATAACCTCAGGCACCTGTGAAAAACTGGCCCCACAGATCATTCATTAAGGAGATTTCTTGCTAACTTCCCATAAGCAAGGACATGCAGATTGTACGTAAAACTAAAGACTATCTACTTCCACACTAGTAATGAATTATAAGTTTATCTTACAAGCAACAGAATTGGAGACAATATAGAATCAGACATTCTTCCACCTATCCAGGAACACTTACATAATTGATACTTCCTTCACTCCCTTATTTTACATAAAATGTAGATTTCTTGGGCTTCACAAGAATGTAGCCTCATCCAGCCCCTCCACCCTGCCTTTATCCTTCTCTTTGTATGCCTTTAAAATGCTGAAAGTTTCAACCTCTCCTTCAGAAAAAACAGCCACAGTTTGTCTGCGGTTGGTGTTTTTCCCAGGGCATCCTCAAAATCTCGGCTTAATAAACCTCCATTGATTGAGATTTTTGCCTCAGTCATTTATTTGAGTTGATACTGGGTTATGAGAACTTGAGAAAAATAATTTAATCTTTGGTTGAATCGTCATCCTGGTGAACCTTTAAACAATTTTATTCCATAGTGGAAACATTACATTCAATGTGATGGGAGTCCTGATCCTTCCATAGCCCAAGAAATGAATACTTTCATTAGCCTTTGGAAAGAGGAAACAAATGAGAGTTTTGAGGAATTGATTGAGAAGAGTAAACTAGTACTAAATGTAAGTATTTAAGTATTATCCTTTAAATTGTTTATTACAAATAGTCTGATATTGACTCCAAAAATAAAAATATTGTGAGCTTCTGAACTCTTGACTGTAGAGAGAGGTATTTGCTAATCTTTTCATTTTGTTTCTTTTTACAACTCCTAAAAGTCTCTTGCCACCTTAGATAAGGTCAACATAACACATAAATGTGAAGTAATTTTGTCTAATTCAAGCTGAAAAAAAAAAAAGAGTTGCATGCATTTATGTAGATAACGTATGGGGATGGTGAAAGTGGGTGATTTTATTCTCAGCTGAAGTTATCCACTGTCAGTAATTCAGCGACCATGACTTTTAACGTTTACTAGGTGCCAGGCATACACTCTTTTAGGCACTGGGGGGACAAAGATGAGTAAGAATATCCTAACATCTATTGCTGCAAATAGGACAGTTAGGCTAGCCTGAGAAGCTTCCATTTTACAATGCACTTAAGAATACTGGGAAAACATATTTAATGACTTAAATCTGTTGCCTAGTTCATGAAAAAGTAAGGGAAAACCTTAGAGGCCATAAAACAATCCAGAAAGTGAGAAAGTGGCTTTCCAGCGATTATCTGCTAACGTTCCCTATTGGCTTAGTGGTTTAAAGGGCCATCAAGAGGCAGAGCCTAGGGTACATGCAAGCTGGCAAGTTGGATCAGAGACCATGTATGTCTGGGAGCCTCAAAAGGTATTAATAGGGAAAAAATCCACTCTACAAAAGGAGATAATAAGAAGATGTGCTTGGCTCATCTTTAGCTTAGTGAAACAAAGGTGTCTCCACTGAGAGTCCTTAATCATGAGTGAATCAGAAGTTGGATTGGAAAAATTTACCAGAATACAGCAAAAAGAGTTGGAAAATATGAAAGAGTGGTTAACAGACATGTTTGATAGAGCAAGACGGTCTAGAAATATATGGAAAAGGAGTATCAGAAGGAGATATAGAAGAATGGAAGAAAGACAATATTCAAAGAGATCATGAGTGATGATTTTCCAGAATTGATGAGATATGAATCCTCAGATTCAGTAAGCCCAAAAAACTTCAAGTAAAAAGAAAAGCTTTTTTTATGCTTACAACACTTCTGATACCAAATGTGTGTGGGGGTTTTCCCACACCAGTTCTCCAACTCATCAGACAGCAACTGGGTGTCTTACAATTCAGTGCTGATATTTAATATTAACTACTGGAGTTAGTGCAGATCCCACAGGTTAAGGGCTCAGTACCACAAGACTGTCTGTCCCCTTCTAATCACAATTGTACTTCTGACCAAGCATCTATAAATCAGGAGTCCCCACTGTCCCCTCCTCAGAATAGGTAACTTGCTATCATGTCTCACAAATTCAGGGAAACATTTGTTTACATCTACTGGTTTATTACAACGAATACAAATGAACAGCTAGATGAAGAAATACGTAGGGTGAGGGTATGTAGGAAGGGGCTTGGAGCTTCCATGCCCTCTGTGGGCACACCACCTTCCCAGCGTTTCCATGTGTTTACTGGCCCAGAAGGTCTCTGAACCCCATCATTTAGGGGTTTTCTGGAAACCTCATTACAAAGGCATGATTGATTAAATCATTGACCATTGATGATTAACTCTATCTCTAGTCACTCTCCCCTCCCTGGAGACTGGGGAGTGGGGCTGAAAGTTCCAGCCTCTAATCACATGGTTGATCCCTCTAGCAATCAAGCTGCCATCCTGAAGCTACCTAGAGGCCCATCAAGAACCACCTTATTAGCAAAAATTCAGGTATGGCTAAAAAAAGGCTTATTATGAATAGCAAAATAGGCTCTTATCACCACTAGTCTGAGGGTTTTAGAAGCTCTGTGCCAGGAGTAGGAGGCAGAGATTTCTTTAGGTTTCTACACTTAAATATAACTACATAATAATAGACACTAAAAGGAATTCACTCCTCTTATTCCTGTTATTATCCCTTAATGCTTTTTTGCTCCTATTCCTCACAATATTTTTGTGCTTCTTGTCACTGTTGCTGTAGTATACTTCCCGTGTTGCTATAAGACACAGTAACTCCAGACTCTTAAGTGCATACCATACATTGAGTGATTTAACCTGGACAACAACGTTATAAGATTCATTTTACATTTGAAGAAACATAGATTGTGACTTGCCTACAGTCCCCTATGAGACCATAGTTGGACCTTGCTCTGACTTTCTAAAGGCCCCAAAGAGTCTTCCATATACTCTGGGGTATTTAAACTTCAACAGATTCATATAGTGTTCTTGCCACTGTATATCCTCTCTCCCTGAGAGGGTGCCATGGCATTGTGAACTAAAATAAAATCCTAAGCCCACCAGGTGACTGAATCAACCCCTTCTTGGCCATGGAGACCCCAGAAAATCCTTAGTTGCCGGCCATGAGGAGAAGGGAGGTCAGACGTACCTCCTTATGCCCCTTCCTGTTTGGAGTTACTCTTTCTAATAATAAAATATTAAATCATTAACAGGACCTAAGGCCATGTAAGACAAAGGTTAAACCACACCTGCAGGCCATCAATTAACAGATTACTTGAAGCTTATCTCTGAGTAACAGACTTCCTTAACTTTAAAACATTCCAAGCCTTTAGACAAAGCCTCATTTCTTTAACCAATTAAAACAATTACAAATTGAAGACTCTTTGAACTCACCTATAACCTGCTACTCCCTCTCCCCATGTCCTGCTTTTCAGGCCAAACCAGTGTACACCTTCCATGTATTGATTTATGATTTTATGTGTAATTCCTATTTCCATGAATGCATAAAATCAAACTGTAACCCAGCTGCCTTGGGCACATATTCTCAGGACCTCTTGAGGCCATGTGCTCCAAGACGCGATCACGGGTATTAGGCTCAGAATAAACCTTACAGTTTGAGTTTTCTTCCCTTAACAGCATGATGCCAGTTTAGGAATCTAGTACTCTGCAGTTAGCAGGGAGGCAGCGGGAAGTAGCACTAGAAATTCACCAGTCCTGAGTTGAAGAGACATCCCTGTTATAAGAACATGGAGTACAGAGTAGAAGCAATAACAGGGAAGATGGGAAAAGGATAAGTAAAACATGAGACAAAAGAGGAGAGTAATCCCAGTAATAGCAACCTACAGCAAAAAGCCACATATGGAATAGCAAGAGTTGCAAAGCAGTAACAGAAGGAAATGATCCCATAGTGAACACCAAATTCTAAATTTTCAAACTCTATATAGCACCAAATCTATGCCAAGCTTTGGGAATATTAACTGGCTGAGTTCTCATAATAACACTGAAATGGGCACCATTAACCCAATTTTTCAAATGAGGAAGTTGAGGGACAGAGATGTTAAGTGACTTGCCCAACTCCACACTGCTAATAAGAAGTGGCTAAGATGGAAGCCCAGCATTCTTGGTTGAGTCCTGTGCTACTGTGCTTATTTTATTCTCTTAATTTAGAAATTTTCTATATATTTTCTGTGTCAGTATTCAAAATCAAATTTCGCTACCTACTAGTTGTTCCTTGACCATCCTATGCCTCAGTTTCCTCCTCCATAAAATAGGCACAATAACAGTATCTACCTCATAGAGTTATGACGAGGATTAAATGAATTAAAACATATAAAGCATTTGCAATAGCTCCTGGTACATAGTAAGCATTCAGTAAATACTAGGTTTTTCTCCTCCTCCTTGTTGTTATCATATTGTTGTTGTTATATTATTGTTGTTATTCGTATTATTCTGTTAAAGGCAGAAAACCCAAACTCTATAAAATAAAGAGGGTCTAGGCGCAGTGGCTCACACCTGTAATCCCAGCACTTCTAGAGGCCAAATCAGAGGATTGCTTGAAACCAGGAGATCAAGACCAGCCTGGGCAATAGAAAGACCCCATCTCTATAAAAAAATACAAAAATTAGCCAGGGGTGGTGGCTCATACCTGTAGTTCTAGCTACTCGGGAGGCTTGTTTGAGCCCAGGAGTTTGAGGTTGCAGTGAGCTATGATGATGCCACTGCACTTTAACTCAGGCAACAAAGTGAGACCCTGCCTGAATGAATGAATGAATAGATGGAGGGATTTATTCTGAACCAAATATGTGTTTCCAAGGCCCAGGGATCCATGCCCAAGAAGTCTAGAGCAAGTGGTCCCAAGGCAGTTGTGTTACAGGTTGGTTTTATACATTTTAAGGAAACAGGAATCACAGGTAAAATCATAAATCAGCACATGGAAAGTGTGAATTGGTTTGGCCTGAAAAGTTTGGACATCTCAAAAGGGAGAGGGCTTACAGATTATAGGTGGGTTTAAAGATTCTTTGATTTATAATTGGTTAAAGAGATGAAGCTTTGTCAAGGCTTGTTTTAAGTTAACATAGAGAAGTCTGTTAATCAGAGACAAGCCATAATGTACCTACTCAAGTGTTCTATTAAGCAAATCAATGGCTTTCAGGTGATTTGACCTTTGCTCTGCATGGCCTTATGTCCTGTTAATAATTTAGTATCTTGTCACAAAGAGTCTGTTTTGTCGGTCTATGATCCCTATTTTAATGCTGGTCAGTTGTTATATATAAACTCCAAAAGGGGAGTGGGCATAACAAGGCATGTATTAATACAACCTCCTTTCCTTTCATGGCCAAGAACTCGGTTTTAAGGTTTTTCTGGGGTCCAAGAAAAGATCCATTCAATTGGCTAGTGGGAGGTGAATAGCTTATGATTTTATTTTAGTTCACAATTCCACAGTCTTAGGTAATGACAAGTTGTGACTCATTTGTCAACTTGCTAATGAAACTCTGTTACACATAGTTAAAAATACTAAATAAGGGAGTTTTAGGGGGAAATATTTATTTCTCCATGATCTTAAATTTCAGAATAAATATAGGAACGGATTTCTATATGTTTTACTAGAGATGTGTTCCTGAATTCAAATTTGGTAGAATATCCCCCTTTTCACTTCTCCTTTGACTATTTGTCAGAGGATTAATGTTAACACTCTGTTATTCTGTTACTTTATAGTTAATTGGGAAATTGAAGTTAATTTTATTGGAAACTCCACGATGTGATTTGCAAAATAAAAATATAATACAGTACCAAGAATCAATTCTACAGCTGCAAGAACTCCTCCATCTTAAATTTAATGTAGCCACAGAAATACTTCTCAGAGTAAGTGTGATGTTTTGCTTAAATGTTACTATTAACTTTTATAAGAGTTAACATTTTGTGATACATAATACAATAATCCAGTATTAGGGGTTTTTTTGAAAAAAATCAAGAGATTATGGAAAAGTTAGTAGAATAATTTAAAGTGTGTATATTTATCCAGATTTAACTGTTAATATTTTTAAAGAAATAAAATGTTATCAATATAGCTAAAGTCTAGGTTTTTTTTACACTTCACAAAGTTTACTAAGTTATATATGAAAATAAATTTTTAAAACATTACATATTACATATTCTCTGTAGATAAATCAATTGGTACAAGATTATAACTATTGGTAGTTACTCTATTTTTCTCTAACTTTTTATTTTGAAAATACTATATTTGAACATGAAGTTGGAAGAATAGTACCATGAATCCCCATATGCCCTCTACCTCGATTCAGTAATTTTTTAGATTTATTGAGGTATAATTGATAGACAAAAATCAATAATTTTAAAATATTTTATATTTGCTTTATCCCTATCCTTACTTTCCCCTGGTACTATTTGAAAGCTGTAGATATTACGGCACTTCATCCCCAAATATCTCAGCACTAATGTGCAACAACCACAAAATCATTATTATACCTAAGAAAATTAATAATCTATAATATCTTCTAATATTCAGTTCATATTCAAATTTTCCCTGATTTCCCCTGAATATCTTTTATAGCTGTTTTTATTTTGTTTTTTAAATCAGAGAACAATCTACACTCATACACTGTTTTTGGCTGTCTTTTGGTTACTTTTGGTCTCTTTTGGTCTAAAACACCATCCTTTGTGTAGCCTTAAACAAAGATGTAGAATATGTTCTAATTACAAAAAGTATTACAAAGAAAGTTTAACATCACTAAGTTTATTGTTAGCAGTGATATTCATATTGTAACTTTGCAACAATTTTTTGTATATTGTAGGACAAAGGAAATGTATTATGATTATTACTAATCAATATTTTTATTTTAAGAGAAACGAGATATAATCTATAAAAGGAAATTATAAAAGAAGTACTGTAATGTTAAATTTGAAATGGAAAATCAGTATGAACCAGGTTTCTTTTCATTTCGTAAAGAGGAAGCAAGACTAATTAGGGTAAATGGTCGTTCCAGGTCTGGCAGGAAAAGTGAAAGATAAGGCTGGATTATCTTATTGTGCTAGAAAGCAAGTACATGCTCAGAGACTAATGGATCATATCAAAGGAACAGAGACTAGCAAAGAGGTGGAGGCCAAATTTGGAATAATTTGAATATCAGAATAATGATTATAATTAATTATAGCGCACTGAATAAATTAAAAAGCCATGAGTCTATAGTGATACTTTTAAAAGGAAGGGGGAAATGGGATGAGGAAGAATAGTTCTTTATAGAAGAATGCCATCTAATGTGAAAGGAATAATCAGTTAGAAAATCACCATTTTCAATGCCCAAGGTAATTATTGATTCAGATAAGGATCCTCAGTGGCTACCTGATTAGGTAAAAACTTGTTAAGCAACATGTTGTCCTCATAGTGCCAAAGTATTTGACCTTATATTACTTATTGATTGGGGAAAATGTACTTTACCATGGGGAGATATGGTAGTCAACACTTTAACCAAATGATCAAGTCTTAAGTGCCATCATTAAGAGTGGCACATTATATACCTCCTGATGAGATGCAGTATGAAGAGCACAACATAACCTATGGTGCCTTCTTGCTAAAAATGGTTGATCTGAATCTAGTTAAGCCCCTAGACCTTCTAGTGTACAAAAAATAAAGGGGACATAGGAGCAAGTTAAACAATACCGTGAGGAAACAATCACATAAATTTACAATGTGAAACAGTTCTATAGGACAACTATCCTGAACACTTCAAAAAGTTAAAGTCACAAAAAACAAAAAGTCTGGGGAAATAATCACTTTAAAAAAAAAAGCAATCAATACAATCCCCGACACTTTTAAGTTTTTACATTATAATAACCAAACACATATTAAATTACTTAAACCCTTTATGAGAGCTGATTTCTTGAGTAATAGGCATCAAACTAATTTTGTATTTAAAAAAATTTAAGAACATCCTTAAATTTTATGTTTAATATTGGCTATCAGGTATTGGACTAGTAAAACACATGACTTACCTGGATTCCATAAACAGGATATTTTGCTTTCTAAACTTAATATGTTCATAGATAGGCTAACGTGTGCAGTAGAACAGTCTACATTTTAACAAAAAACAGGTAAAGAAGCATGTGTTTAGTTAAAATGGAAAGTCATGATTCTGATGTTAAGATTGAAAAAAGGTAATATTCTAGTAATCCACAAGTGCTACCTGTATTTCTCAAAGCAACAAAACTAGTTAAAAAAAGAAATTTAAAAAGAGAAACAGAGCAAAAAAGGAGAGGCATATTTAATTAGGTAAATACATTTGCATCCTTTAGAGGATTTTTAAAAACAATTCTTTCTCATTTTGATTGAACCTTATTTTTACTCAGCTTACTCTTTTAGGTAATTAATAAAGGAAATCCAACACATAAGTGATGAAATAACTTATCAAAGTTGTATAATTTCTGAAGCCTCTAGCCCTTTATAATGGTTTCTTTTTCTCTTACAGCAAGCTAGTACTTTAGCAGATCTGGACAGTGGAAATATGGAAAAAATAATTCAAGATGAAAATGTTACTCTATATGTATGGGCAAACCTCAAGAAGAATCCAAGGTACCCCCGTGGGTGATACTTTCCCTGTAGGTGGAAAGACATTAAAGCTGTGATTGCCAGGCAGGTGCCTGCTGCATAGTAGCATGATATACTTGGAAAAACCCATGTTATGAAATCAGCCAACTAGGGGGTTGAATCACAGACCTACCATTTACTTTAAGCAAGTTACTTAGCCTTGGTGAGCTTCAGTATATCATCAGTAAAATGATGATTATATTATTTAATAGGATAGAATTAATGATTAAACAATTAGTGCATGTAAAAATTATAGCATGATGTCTAGTACAAAGATCATGCATGCCAAGCATGGTGGCTCATGCCTGTAATCCCAACACTTTGGGAGGCTGAGGCGGAAGGATTGCTTGCCACCAGGAGTTTGAAACCAGCCTGGGTAACATAGCAAGACACCATATCTAAAGAAGAACAGAAACAAAAAGGCAAATATGCATGCAATAAATATAAGGTCTTCCCCTTCTCTCCACTCACTTGATCCCACTTCCCCTCAAAAAAGTAGAAGTGGTAGGTGCTTTCTACATAGCAATCTGAACCTTAAAATTATATATATTTATCTTTGTGAACTGTTAAAAATAATATATTTTGTTATTTTTTAGACATTTAAGTGATGTTTCCCCAATTGTTTTCAACAAAGAAACATCTTTCTGAGGAATGATAGTGATAACGACAAATTCATGATCATTTGGTTGCTGCTTGATCTTAAACATTTCAAATTAATTGCACTAGTAGGGCAATGAGTTTTAGGGGAAAATTACCAGAATAAAAATTAGAAGGCCTAAGTTCTGATCCCAGCTCTGAAAAGACTACTCATATGACATTGAATAAAATTGGACTTTATTTTTTAAATTTAGTAAAAGGAAGGAACAAAATATTTTTTAAAATTCCTTCCATTTGCTACAAAATACTCTGGTTTTATCTAATCAGAGACAATTTTCATTGTAAGATATGTACAGAGAAGAGTAAAGGAACTTAATCAGTATAGTTTTCAAAGATAGAAGTAAAATGAATAGCTCTTACTCTTTACCCAGGTTTAAGAAGAGAATTGGGGTGGTATCGTTTAGTAAGATAAGGAATAGTGGAGGCAGAACAAATTTTATTTTGATGGTGATGGTGGGTAGGGGTTGTAAGGATGAGTTCAGTGCTGGACTTCTTGAGTTTGAAGTACTTATGAGATATCAAAGTGCAACTGGCTGAAGGCATTGAGGTAGAATGTATTTCAGAGAGTCATCAACATATAGATGAATGGTTCTTAACTTTTGGGAGCCATAGATTCTTCTGAACATCAAAAAATTACATATACTCACACATATGGAAAGGGACTTTTGGACCTCTTAATGTCCATTTGGAGATGCCTCTTCCCCCTACCCCACCCCAGGAAAAATAAAACTCATGTTAAAAAAAAAAAAACCCTGATAGTATAATAATTGAGTCCACAGAAATAATAATATTCAGAGTGTGTGCATAGAGGGAGAAGAGAGGAGGGTTTAGGATGGAGCGATGAGTAACATCAGCGTTTAGGAGATGGTTAGGAAGAAGGCCATACAGAGGAGACTGAAGGAGCTGCCAGAGATGGAGGAAAAGAGTGGGGTTAGGGATCCCAAGACAGTGTTTTGAGAACGTTAGTGTCAGCAGCTGGGTCCATATGCTGCAAAGAATGCATACATATGGTCAGGACTCAAAACTGGAGTAAAATTAAAGTGGAGACTGCTTAGGTATAAATTTGAAACAGACCTGAAATTTCCTAAGCTCTCATCTTTTTTGTTAAAATTAATTATTAACAGGTACAGAAGTATCAGATTCTCTAGAACAGAAAGAATTGGATTTGAAATTCCAAGGATATTAGCAACAAGTGACATTGCTCTACGACTCCTACATACTTACTATGATCACGTTTCTCCTTTGCAACCTGTTCCAACACCACCAAAAGAAGAACATACCGCCACAGTAACTGAGATTCTCAAAGATGAAGTTAAGAATGTAGAAAAAGCAGTCAGCAAAGAGGACCATAAAGAGTCCGAACCACAAGAAAGTGGGTCTAAGTTAATTCATGAGGAAGAAATAAAAGTTGAGGAACAAGATGATATTGAAGTACAAATGGTAGGACACATTTAAATATATAATTTTTTTTCTTCATGCAACACGTGTTATTAGATTCCCTTGAAATATTCTCAAGATTTTCCCTAAACTAGAAATGGTCTGAAAACCACTAGCCACTTCCTTGCCAGTGCCTCAATTTTTAATGTGTATCTTTTTTGGCCTTTCATTGATAGTCACTTCCTGGTTGAGCCAGTTGCTTAAACACCCTAAAGTTTAGCACAGGAACTGCTCATTTTTATATTAGGTACATTCCTGGGAAGCTCTGATGGCCTTTAATTTTTATATATTTATCAATATTATATATTTTAAACTCAAGGGAACATGCCATTAAATCGAAACTCGAAGTAAATATTTTCATAAACTGAAGGATTATCTGACATCATTTTGTTACTTCCTCAGCTTTTGGTTTTGTAAGAAAGTATTTTATAAAAATCGATTTTCTTAAAATACTGTATTCCTCTCTGAAAACTTGACATCTTTAGATATAACATTATTTGAGCAATTTAAGAACCATATTCCTTTAGTTGGTTTCTGCTCTTTTTTCTAGTGCCAAGATTTTCAAGCTATTTACTTACTATGTCAGAAAAATTGTCTCTTGAGAATTGAGTAATACTTTCGCGGAGCTAAGCAGCTTATTAGTTTAGGCTTAGTCTATTTGCATGTTAAGAGGGGCCAGAAATATTGGGTTTTCCTACAAGTGCTTAAGACATAAAATGTATAGGTTTATTGATTCATTTTCTTTAAACATAGGAAAGGGTTAAGGATTAGACTGAATACAAATTTAAAATCAGAATAGGAATTATTACATATTCTAAGAACATATGTGATTTAAAACTTCTATTTTAAGTATTATACCAGTATCAAAAATTACAGACTCTATAGCAATATAAATAGCAATAGAAAATGATACGACAATGGTAAGTACAGAGAATAATATTTAAAGTCTGATTACAACCATGTAAAATTTTAAAAGACATAGGAGAGAAGAACCCAGAAACCTGTGCATACTTGGTATTTTAGAGAGGCGAGAAATGAGTGACTTATTCTTCTTTAAAACTGTGTCATTTTTGTTAAGAGGTTCTTTGTGCAATAAGATAGTTTTTAAAATAAAAATTTCATTTTAACTCTCAGGTAGCATAGTAGCTTTACTAGAGTTCAATAACATCTCCAGTTCTCTTCCCTTTCCTGGACATCTGGAAGGGTTTATATTCCACTCCCTGTTGAAGTTAGGCACGACCATCTGACTCACTTTGGCTAATAAGATGTGAGTGGATATGGCAGACTGATTTCTAAAGGGCAAAAAAAAAAAAACGAGTAAACAAACAGGCCCTAGACTTAATGTTATTTCAATATGCATTAAAAAACCAAAATGAAATCCCACTAAAAATTTGTCAGGATTTGTGATTTTAGATTCATGAAAACAAAGAACAAATAAAAAGTTATCAAAATTGTTATGAGTATGAAAAGAGTATCTAAAAATATCTGGTCTTGATCTGATCAAAATATTGGGTAATTTTCCTCCCTCCCTGCCAAGCTCTTTGATCATAATTAGTATTTTATGAAAATCCACCAATATTTCACATAAGAATTTCACATTAATAATTTAAAATGTTTGAAATAATTAGAAACCATATAATTTGAACCATTACTTAAATTTACATGGCTAAAGCAATTTTTTCTTATGCACATGTCTCAAAGCGGCCTCATGCAATAACAAGATTTATTATAGTTCTGTTAATTTTGGCAGTAGTTTTACATTAACAATATAAGTGTGTGAATTCGCTACAATACTGAACACAGTGCATTTACATAATCTTAAGATTTGTCACCTAGTGGACAGACATTTCCTTCACTCTCAGCCAGTGGGCTTGAAAGTACTAAACTAAGCTTTTCTCGGTTTGAATGGCCCTTACCACTGAATTGAACTACATTGTTTTTTGTTATTATTTAATGTTATACTGAACAGTTTCAGCTTATAATGATGACTAAACATATGCAAATACTAATGCCGAAAATGCCACAAATGTACACCAAGGAAAAGCATACTGGACGGTAAAATGCACATTTTATGTACGATTGAGGCCATCTTCAAATAGTCTAGGAAACCCAGAGTAAAGACCAGCAGGCAATTAGTGATATGGCAGAAATAATTATACTTTATGAAAAGCAATATAAACTTCTCCAGAGCCTGGGAAGCTTGGCCAAGAGCTGTGTGAATGGTAGATGGAGGAACCTGGCTGGAGGAACTTTATGATATCAGGGGATTTCAAAAGAGAAGTGTGATTGCCTAAAAGATGAGAATGACATTGACTCAATTAGCACATGCCCCCCGCACCCCATTTCCAGGAATGAATCCTCTCACTACCACCAAATAGGCACATGTATAGATGCTTATGCTTATGTAGTGTGCTCTATCATTCTGCCAGAAACCCCACAGCATCCTGAAAAAGCTGAATAATGCTGAAGTATATGTGATTTCCACTGAAGCAGAAGAAATCCTATAGCAGAGGTGAAGTGTACCAAGGCAGGAGGGGAAAGCCATCTCCTGTGCTGAAGGAGGGTTGGGGAAGGGCAGTCAGTGACTGTCTAGAGTGAAGAATCTCCCAACTGAAAACCACGTGTCACACTAAACTGGGTAGAAAAGAGAGAGCGCGCAGACTCAAACAGTTGTCAGCTGGCCCTACACTTGCCACAGATTCTGAACAGTGTAAACCACCTCTTTGTAAGTGTGAGTTGACTGCAGGGAGCAAAAGTCACTGGATTCATAAAGACAATCCACAGCTCAAAAGAGGAAGACAAAGATAATTGGATGGAATTTGGTGGGGGGAAGATAAGAGAAATGATGGATAGAAATAGGAGGTTCGATATCTATATAAAAGAAGTTCCATACTCAAGAATGGAAAGGATAAGTTTGACATAATAATTGATGAGGGGACAGCTGGCGAAGATTTAAAATAAATTTTGATTCTTATTTCACCCTATAGACTAAAAATAAATATCAGCTAGGTTAAATGTTTCAATATAAAAACAAACTAAACTAATCAAAACTCATAAAAATAATAAAAGTATTTGAAGAGAGCATAGGGAAGTTATTTTATTATTGTTACTAAGAAGGCCTTCCTCATCAGTGTATCAAAACCATGAATGAAAAAGATTAATTGGATTCAAACATTTATATAGGCCCAATAAACCTCATTATAAACAAAGCTGAAAAGCAACAGACTGGGAAAAATATTCCAACATATGTGATAAGGAGTTAATATCCTAATATAAAGAATTTGTATTATACAAGCCATTTTTGCTCTCTTCCTGCTGCGACAATGGGTCTGGTCGTCATCTGTGGTGTATGTATCATGCTCTGTAAACCTATTTTGCTCTTGCTCTATAATCCTTTCTTTCTCTCCTCATTAAACCTCATTTTTGTGCTTGTAAAAAAAAGTGTACAAATCAGTAAGACCATTTCCTAATATAAAATTAAGCAAAGGACATGAGCAGGCAGTTGAGAAATACAACTAGCCAATAAAATATGAAAATATACTCAACCAAATAATTAAACATTTCTTATCAGATTGTACATGGAGGGACATATTTTCACGTATTGTTAGAAGTATAGATTTGTACAATCACTGTTTGGCACTGTGTAAATGTGCTTATGATTAGGGATTTTACTTTTAGTAATTCATTATTAGGGAATAATAGGACAAATAAAAATGAATATTCCAAAGTGTTCATTGATGTGTTTTTAATAGTAGCAAAAAATGTCCATGGATTAATTAGAAAATATCCAAACAAATACTAGTCACTATTTACAATGATGATGTAGACTTCATATACTTTTATATGGCAAGATGCCTAGGATGTATTAAGATATTTTTTAAGTTAAAAACTCTACCTGCAATATGATTCCGTTTTTCTGAATGCATAGAAGGTATCTGGAAGCCTATTCACAATAGAGTGGCTGTCTTTGGTGGTAGGGGAAAAGCCATGGGAAAGGTAGGATGGTAGTATATTATCAGTGATTTTTACTCTCTGTACACTCCTGTATTATTTGAATTTTCAGTAAATAAGTACTGAACACACATTACTCTCCTCATAGAAAATGAAACAATATATTTCCTGTTTTGGTCTGAATGGGGGAAGAGTTCATGATAAACCTCTCTGCCGTTACACTTACTCTTCTGTGAAATTCCCTTCCTCCCCTGTCACCCTCATCCACTTTTCCTAACTTCTACTTGTCTTTCAAGACTTACCTTAAATTCTAACTCCATAAAGTTCTCCCTGTCTTCTCAAATTAGTTGTTTCTCCATTATGTGCTTATTATTCTGTTTAATTATTAGAATTCTTAAACACATGATCTTATTCCTTGATAGACTTCATATTCACAGTACGTAGCACAGGGCCTGTTAAATGATAAGGGCTCAATGAATGTTTATTGAATGAATGAAGGAATAAGTGAATGAATGGATTGTTGAGTGATAAAAAGTGGGCCCTGTCATGAGTCTGATTTGTTGTGAACAACCTGCATAAGAATAGCCACCCATCTCAGGGAATTCAACCGCTATTGCTGTCAAAATTAGAGATACTTAAGATCATTTTCATTACAGTTGGAAGTGCTGGAAAGATAAATAATTTCTGCTACCTGTAGGGAATCTGCAAGCTTATCTGTAGGGATTCTTGGGACCTTCTCTTCAGCAGTTCTGACCCCCGCCTTCACCTCCTTTGTGATCTGGCATAAGGCAGGGCAAGAAGAAGACTTTGTTTTCATCACTGCAACGGCCTTGGGAAAGGTACACGCCTCACATTCTAGTTGGAACTCAGAGTGAGTTTGAAGCAATATTTATAGATGGTGGTTAAGTTTGTACTCCTGTGTAATCACAGCCGCATGGGAACTGTCATAACCCTGTCATCCTTAACACTATTAGTGTGTGTGTCTGACAAAATGTATTCTAAATTTTAAAAACTGGCATATAAATTCATGAAATTGAACTTTTGTGTGCACGTGTGTAAATTAGAGACTACCTGTAAGATCAATGGGCAAACTTACATGTTTCAGTTTTGGAGGAAAAAAGAGTCTCTATTTTCACAACTTTTTTTTTTTTTCGGTTTAGCATAAGCTGCCTACCTCATTGTTTTAATTCATTCATTCATTCATTCTGGTTTTTTTTGTTTTTTTGAGGTAGTCTCATCTCTGTTGCCCTGGTAGAGTGCAGTGGTGTTATCATAGCTCACTGCAACCTCAAACTCCTGGGCTCAAGCCATCCTCCTGCCTCAGCTCCCCAGGAGCTGGGACAATACCACACCCAGCTAATTTTTCTATTTTTGGTAGACATGGGGTCTTGCTTTTGCTCAGGCTGGTCTCCAACTCCTGAGCTCAGGCAATCCTCCTGCCTTGGTCTCCCAGAGTGCTAGGATTACAGACCTGAGGCACCATATCCGGCCTTCACTCATCATTTTAGGTTGGCATGTTTTATTATAAATATTATATTTCTTATATCTTTATAATGACTTTAGAGACTGATGCAAGGCAAATATACAATGTAGGAATTTATGACCCACAATGTATGTGTTATGTTTGATATGTGAGATTATCACAAATAACAAGATTTCACTACTTAATTAAAAAATTTCTTAACACTAGAAATGGTACAAATTATGTCTTTCCTTTTTCATGGGTGTATTAAGAACTTTGCCACTAGAGGGCACTTAATACCATATTTTAGTTAACTTAAATGTGTAAAATAATAATATTGTAGGTGTTGGGTAATACGATGTTCCCCATTAATATATCATACAAAATATTTAGAAAAGCCCAACTTTATGAAAAAGCACATTTATGAAAAATTTTTTACATGATAATCACTAGAAAGCTTTTAGTGATCTAAGGAAACTGCAAGATAGTATGTGGGTCTTTGAACTTTTTGAAGTTCAAGTTGAAAGTTGTCTCTGTCTTTAAGATACTCTAAATAAACAGATACAAGATTTAACATGAATATCATATGTATTTATATATGTTATTTATCAAACATTTACAAAGTACTTGCTATAAGGAATTCAACGTGATCTTACTCTAACGAGCCAATAGTCTTGTAGAGGAGAAGAATAACAGTTACCATACATTCCAATATGTGCAATGAGAGAGATTATGCATGGGGGTTAAGAGATCAAAATTAATCCAAAAAAAAGCCATGCGAACAAATTGGAAGTGTTCTCTGATGAAGTATCACTTGAGCAGAATCTTTTGATATAGGCATGGATTTTATATAATATGTGTGTGGCTTTGAAAGGCTATTCTGGTACTATGTAGAGAACAAACTGAGGGAACAGAGTAAAAACACAGTATCTAGTTAAATAATACTGGTAAGGCATGAGAGTCACGGTGGCTTAGATGAAGGTGGTAGTAAGAGTTGGATGTGTTTTGGAGGTAAAATAAACAAATCTTGCTGAGTTTTTATTTTGAGAAACTAAGCAGATGGTGGTGTAATTTACCAAAATGAACAAGAATGGGTTGAACCAGTTGAGAGTGGCTATGAAACCAGAGTTTTGTTTGGGTCATGGTAAATTTGGGACACACAAATGGAAATGTCAAGTAGGCAAATGTGAATCTGGAGTTCAGAGGAAACTCAGACACAGCTACCATGTACATGTTCATGTGCAGGTTGTGTAGTAAACTTCTCTGGAGTCAAGCAGTGCACAATATGTGTGGCTAAAGAGTATCAGTAGCTTATGTTTGGGGACCATTGTCCTACAGATGGTATTTAAAGCCACAGGAATGAATGAGACTTCATTCATGAGACTCAGGATAATCACTCTTTTATCTAAAATGAAGCAAGTAATGTTACATTTTCAAAACTCATCTTCAATTCCTTATCAAGAGCCAGTTCCAATAATTTATTCTGAAGTTATAGTAAAATTTAAATTATCTTTTGATGAAAACAATGGATTTCAGACCAATGAACTACTTTCGTATAGGTCTGATAATGATGGACAGTGAAATTTAGACATTATATCAAATTTGTAAAGTGTCATTACCAACATTTTTCAGTTATTAATATCTACTTCATTAATAATAGTTGGTATCAGTTTCCTGTATTCGCTTCAGAACAATTTTTATGGCTTTTGATTGATTTAGTTATGTTTTTACATTTAAATCTTTTATCCATCTGGAATTCATTTTAGTGTAAAGTGGGAAGAATGAATCTAAATTTATTTTATTGCAAATCTTAGCCAGCTGTCTCAAAACACTTACCGTATAAACCTAGGGTTTTTCCATTGATCTGAAATACCATATGCTAAATTCCCAAGTGGATCCTAAGATCTATTTTTAGAATCTCTATTCTGTTTTCACTAATCCACCTATTTATGATCCAGATTATGTTTTTATAACAAATTGAAATTGTACATATATTAAAAGAATTGCCATGTTATAATATCTGTGCATTTATCAAGTTGCAATGAAAGTGCGTTGGTACTAGCATTCCATGAAGTTCTTTCCTATTATAAGCCAGGTCTGGTATATATTGGCCAACATGTCATTATAAAATTATACTTTAGCTACCTGCTTCTCTGCTTCATATTCTGTCAACATTTCCAAGCAAACATCTTTTAGAAAATGTTATTTACTATAGATTTATTATAAATCTGTAAATCTAGTGGAAGTCAAATAAAAATTCTAATCAGTCAGTTTTGAGACTTGAAAAAAACACCATGAAAGTTTAGAAGAAAAAATACCTGGTTGACCAGGCATGGTGGCTGACCCCTGTAATCCTAGCACTCTGGGAGGCCAAGGTGGGAGTATCGCTTGAGCTCAAGAGTTGGAGACCAGCCTGAGCAAGAGTGAGACCCCGTCTCTATTAAAAAACAGAAAATATCGGCCAGGCATGGTGGTGTGCGCCTGTAGTTCCAGCTACTTTGGAGACTGAGGCAGGAGGATTGCCTAAGCCCAGGAGTTTGAGGTTGCTGTGAGGTAGGCTGATGCCACGGCACTCTAGCCTGGGTGACAGAGCAAAATTCTGTCTCAAAATAATAAAAATAAATAAAACTCGCAAAAAAAGAATACATGGAAAATAGCCAATTTTGTAACAGAATTATGATGAAAGAAGAATTTTATTACCAGATATAAAACGATGAAAACACAAGGAAGTATTTTGTTGGCTTTATTGCCAACAAACACAAGAAGCTTTATAATGTATAAAACTAGGAAGGATTATATTGTCAACAAATGAGATTTACAGTTTAAGTTTTGTGCAGGAGCATGTTCTGATGACACAGATGCAATGACAGGAAAACATTCTAGAGTAGTTATTAAGATTAAGGAGCTGGCACTAGAACGTAAATTGACACGCTACTTTCTTCATCAAGAAGTCTAGCTTCAAAAAAAAGTCAATTGAGCTAAAGAGCAATAAAAACTTTTTTAAAAATTGAGTTATGTAGGCTGGGTGCAGTGGCTCACGCCTGTAATCCTAGCACTGTGGGAGGCCGAGACAGGAGGGTCATTTGAGCTCAGGAGTTGGAGACCAGCCTGAGCAAGAGTGAGACTCCATCTCTACCAAAAATAGAAAAAATTAGCTGGGCACGGTGGCGCATGTCCTGGCTACTCGAGAGGCTGAGGCAGAAGGATCGCTTGAGCCCAGGAGTTTGAGGTTGCTGTGAGCTAGGCTGATGCCACAACACTCTATCCAGGCAACAGATAGAGACTCTGCCTCCAAAAAAAAAAAAAAAAAAATATGTAAAGGCAATGTGTTAAATGCAAGAATATTCTCTGTAGTATGTGATGATATTGAAGCGTATAAATTCCTTCCTGTTACTGCATGCTGAAGTACCATGGTTATCAATTGAAAAGTCTGAATTCTTACTGTTCCTGCAAGGTAAGAAACCAGTTTGATCTAAACTTTCTGAAGAGTTCTCAACTTTTTGAAGATGTGAATTAGCCTGACTTGCTTATTGGTCTGATATGTTTGGTATTTTTAATGATCATAATCCTGCCTTTTCTTATGTAAGAAATATAACTTGTTTTTTAAAGGTAAATAATATTAAATATCAAAGGCCATCTGGATGTCCCACAGGTATCTCAAATTCAACATTCCACAATCAAATTTGTTACTTTTTCCCCAAACCTGCCCTTCCTCCTTCTTTTCTTTTCTTGTTAATTGTTGCCACTCTTCACCTTGTTACCTAAACCTGAAAGTCAGCCTCAGCACCAATCACCATCCAAGTTATGTGGATTTTTACCTCCTCATCATCTCTCATACGTGCTCCTTCTTGTGGGCCTGCCTGCTTCTACCTTGCATCAGGTCCTGATCGTCTCTACCATGGACGTCTAACACTTCACTAAGCAGGCCATTCAGCTGCTGGCCACTGGAATAGTCTTTCCAAATGCAAATTTTTTCATGTTAGTTTCCTACTGAAGGCCTTTTGTGAGGGTTGTTTTTTTTTTAATGTTCTTGGTTTTGATTATTTATTTATTTATTTATTTTTATTTTTTTCTTTATTGAAGTATACTTTACATATCATGCCTTTACTCCCTTTTAAGTGTACAATTAAATGATTTTCAGTGAGCTTTTTTACCAGAGGGAGAAATGCTGAAATCTTTAGAGTGGCATCCAAAGCTCTCCACAGTCTGGCTCCTGCACCTCTCTAGTCTCAGATCTTTACACCTTCCTAGCATGCCTCACTCCAGCTGTGCCAGACCATGTG
>CAUYRT010040405.1:0-75622 GCA_963574885.1 Lepilemur ruficaudatus
CACTAACCTCTAGTACCTAGGAATGTGATCTCATTTGAAAATGGGTTTTATTCAAATGTAATCAGTTAGGAGGTCATAGCGCATTAGGCTAAACCTTAAATCCAATATGGGTGGTATCCTTATAAGAAGTCTCTCTCTCACTCTCTCTCTCTCCCTCTCTTTCACACACACACACACACACACACACACACACGCTTACATTCCATTGGCCAGAGCAAGTCACATGTCCACACTGCCTTCAAGGAGGCAGGGAGGTACAATCCCAGCACGCATCCAGGAGGACACCCAGAATTAGCATCAGGGCATTGCCTTCGCTTCCTTCCTCCACAGGCCTTTGAACTTGCTAATCCCTCTGCCTGGAACATCTTTCCTTTTATTCTTTCATTTTTAAAAAATATTGTCAATATTTAAGATATACCCTCCATCTCTTAGGATAGCTCCTATTTATCCTTTAGATCTAAGCTCAAGCTTAGGGAAACCTTTCCTAAATGGGTCAAAATCCCCTTATTATAGGCTCCTAGAGCAACACATAGATGTATACAACTTTTGCAGTTTTATCTTTGTTTGATAAATGTCTGTCTCCCAAGTAAGACTGTAAGCTCTATGAAGTCAGTGGCTACATTGGTTTTTGCTCACCAGAGTTGTAAAACAACAACAAAAACAATTTAACATATTTCACACTTTAGACATAATTCTAAGTGTGATGCCTGACATATGACTAACTCATTCATATTGACAGTGATGCCATGAGGTAGGTACAATTATTGCTACATTTGATAGATAAGAAAATTGAGGCACAGAACTTGTCCAAGTTCATGTAGCTAGTAAGTGTTGTGAAGATAAGATTTAGATCCACCAGATTCGTGTGCTTAACCACTACAATGTACAGCTTCTCAAGGATCTAGCCGCTCCATGGCTCCGTGGTGCCAAAGAGGTGCTTACTAAATATCTTCAGTGAGTGAAAATGATAAAAAAGTAAGTTAGTGTTGTGTGGAGCTCACTCAGGAAAAGGCTGATATGGAGGGATCTTCCACTCCATATTGTGACTGTGATTGTCACTGTGACTTTGGAATGTCAAAGCTGGAAGGTGCCCTAGAGATCACCCCCTTTAACCTTCTTCTCTTCGAGACTGGTAAACCACAGCTCAGAGTCAAGGTAGCATTGGCCCTTCAGGCTCCCTTGGGAGGAGTGACACAACCAGCTCGCATCTCCCAGGGCCACTTTTTCCATACTTCACTAAGCAACAAGGTGGAAGACAGCACCAGTGGGGATTTCTTGCAATAGACCAATGGAAACTTTTGTGTATGTGAAGGATTTGAGTGCAGGGAGTGGAATTATTCTTTGCTTTTCCTCTCTGTTCTGAAATTAAATTTTCTAGGACAGAAAAGAATGTCAAAGGTAATGAAATCTCCATGGTTACACACACACAGTTTAAATTAACAGTATGAGTCAGTGTTCAGAATAGAAATAGCAACAAAGGCTGACACCCTGGGAACAAATGACTCAATTAACTGTATGTGCACTGCCACCCAGTTTAAATTTCTTTGATGATTTGTAATCAGAGATCCATGAAAGTTAAACCCCAAAGAGATTGTAGCAAAATTTGTATCTAGTTACCAGGGTGGCGGGTAGGTTTGGAGTGCTGCCGGAGAACTTTTGTCTTCTTAAACCACTGTCAAGTTCTAGACACCTGTTACCCATTTCTCAGAGGCACAGGATGCTTTATGGATGAGAAAACATGCTAAACATCACCTCCATAATTATCTCTACTGGAATCCAAGTCCTTAGACAGCAAATTCTATTCCCACAGCTACCTGACAAGGGTGAAGACATCAAATAGGTTCTGGCCAAATGCTTCTGGAGAAAGGTCTAGATCAGGTATGTAGAAGGCAAATACCTTTGAGCATGAGATTTTCCCATTTTCTCTCTAAGAAGAAAAGAGCACCAATAGCTAGCTTAGTAGAGGTGCTTTAAACTCTGAGAACTATACAAATAAAGAGGAAAAGTTGTATCTTGTGGTAATCAAGCATCCTTTGCTCCAAATGAGAATTGACTGAACCAAAGCTGGGTGAGAATAGTTGAAAGGGGTAGTGGGTCCTGAAGCCTCTTTGGGATACAGCTGGAGCAGGGGAGTCACGTGGAGGCTAGGATCCCTCTCTCAAGCCTTATCCTCCTGATGTTCTCCCTTCAAAGCTCCCATTGTGCTTTCAATTTTCCATCTCGTTAGAGAGTGGGCTTCTCCAACCCCTGTCCAGCCTGGACATCCAATACAGGGAGTCATTTCTGCAGCATTAAAGATAAGAGGGCATAAAAGAAGGAACGTGTGTCTTGGGGCTGGAGAGCATTAGTCTGCAACTCACACTGTGTCCCTCATCTCCACCTCTGGCACCGATTCAGTCTCTGATTCTTGGTGCCTGGATGGATCCATAGGTTACAGAGGGTGTGGCAGCTTTTATATCCTGTTGCTGGAGCTTCAATAGATCTGGTGCCTCCTGTGAAGCAAAATGTTTCAGGGTTCATTACCATTAGCCTAGTTCATGATCTGCAATCCAGGACTGTTGTCTCTGGACATGCCTTTAAGACACTGTAGGATATTATCTTTTTATTTTCATTGCTCTCTGCCTAGTAGTCATCAAACCATCCATCCATCCTTCCATACTCCCCTCCCCCATCCATTTGTTAATTTTTTCAGTCAACACTTGTTTTATGCGTAGGTGCCAGATACTGGGCTCTATGTCTTAGGGGACACAAAGATAAGTGACTCTGTGTCTTTGATCCTCAGAAGCTCCTAAGCCAGCCCTAAAAGAGATCAAGAAAGGGTGGAAATTTCTCAGTTGCTGAGAACATCCAGCAAATAGCCAGCCTCCTCTATCCCGTGAAATGCTTAACAGCCAGGTCTATTCGGAGTCTGCTTGTGTAGTGATTGTGAAAGGTTTGTGTTTGGGCTTACTACTCCCTCTTGGAGATGACATTAAACTATTCTGTCACTCATTCCACCAAACATGGTGACTGAACCTCAGCTGCTTTATCATTAGCCTAAGCTGGAAGGAAGGGCACAATGACCCTGAGAATATTACTTACCTCCTTCTCTTACCCCATCCCAGCAGAGGACTGCACCTTTCCCAGGCTGCCTCAGCTTCTGCTTTGCTGTGACCAAAGTTTAGCTGAAGATTTTCCCCTCTGAGGAGGACTAGGCCTCTTGTTTCAGGTTATCATAGCAGAATGAAGAGTAGAGATATATCAGCTTCTCACGAGGGTAGGGGTTAGTGATCAGTTTCTATGACTTGGGCAACAACCTCAACTAGGACACAGTTAAATGAAACCACACATGCATGTTCTTTCTTTTTTTGTGATTGGACAATGCTAATTTGAAGCATGATCTCTCAGTTGGGTCCTTCAGAATCTGGCACAAAAACAGCAAGAACATCATCCTTTGAGACTCTGAAATGATTTTCTCCTATGATAAAATGTGCTATGAAGATTTTCTCTGCAAGCCTCTGTAGTAGGCAGGATAAGAGATGATCATCCTGTTTTACAGATGAGGAGCAATAATAGACTCAAGCAATAATAACAACTATACGCACCTCTTGTGAGTCTGGTGCTATGCAGAACACTTTCCACAAAAGCAATTGCCACAAAAATAAACAAACAAACAAACAAACAAACAAATGGTACTTAAACTAAAAACCTTCTTCTGCACAGTGAAAGAAATAATCAACAGAGTAAATAGATGACCTACAGAATTAGAGAAAATATTCATAAACTATGCATCTGACAAAGGACTAATATCTGGAATCCACAAGGAACTCAAACAACTCAGCAAGGAAAAAACAAACCCATTGAAAAGTGGGCAAATGATATCAATAGACATTTTTCAAAAGAAGACATGCAAATGGCCAACAAACATAGGAAAAAATGCCCAACATCACTAATCATCAAAGAAATACAAATTAAAACCACAATGAGATACCACCTTACTCCATTCAGAATGGCCATTATTAAGAAGTCAGAAAACAATAGATGGTGGGGAAGATGTGGTGAAAAAGGCTTTTTGAACTCTTAAAATAGCTTCAAACTGCTGGTAGACAGATGAGGAAACTGAGGCCCGGAAAGGATAAGCCATTTTCCCTAAGACAGACAGATAAGGGAATGATAGGGCCAGATTTCCAGACTACGACTTCTAGACTCCAGGTTCACACTCATAAAGACCCTGAGCTATATTATCTCAAGGGCACAGAGCCAACAGGGGTGGGTCTGAGAGGGGAACCCAGATGCTTGACTCTCAGTCTGGTATTTTTCCACTGCTTCATTTGCCCAATATGGTCCCCATGTTCCTGAATCCCAGCTTTGCAGAATGGCATCTGGAGAAGTAGTGCTGGCTGCAGACTTCAAGGAAGCCATGTGGTGGGCCTGGGCTCTCAGCCACTCCTCACCCCCCTAGCAGGGAATTGTTGCTAGTAAAAGCCTTACATCCATGGCAATAAGAGCCTTCTAGCTAACTTGAATGCCCTGGTCTCACCTTGGCTGGGCCACCTGGAATCAGAAGACTGAGCAAAGGCAAAATATTTAAAAATGCAGGTCCTCCCATAACCAGAGAGTTGGCCTGTAAAGACTGGCCACCAGGGTCTCTGAGGTTTCATCTCAACCCAGAAATACAAACTGACAGAGTCACAGCCTTCTCTCTGGCAGGACAGTCCAGTATATGGAGTTCCTTCTTTGTCAATGAGATATTTGCCTCGAAGAAAGGCATTTAACACTCCACTTTCTTTCTTGAAATTTACAGGTTGAAAATTTACATTTTCTTGAAATTTTCCCTACTTATTGATTTAAACATATATAAACATTAACATATTTATATAATTTTGATCAGTGCTATGTAGAATCTTCAGTTCCGTTTGATTTTGCTAATTGCCCAAGTTCCTCTTCTGTGTGAGAGTGTAGGTAATAATAATGATCAAAGGCCTAGAAGCACATAAGCACTTTCTGTTTCCAGCTTCTATTTTACGAATAAAACATTGATGCTCTTTTTAAGTTGGCCATCACTCATCCGGTAGGTTTTGCAGACAATAACAGTTCATTAGTAATATCTGGTGGGGAAGATGTATGATGCTGTAAATATTTAAAATCAAATTTGAAAAAGAAGACAGAGATGAATGCATGGGATTTGAGGGGGGGATGAACATGGTGCCCAGGGCTATGGTTTTCACAGCAACTTCCACTGGGACCCTGCCATTGTTTCCCCTTGTAAGTCCCATGGAAAGGGACTTAGTAATATAGCTGCACCCAGCAGGGGCCAAAATGGCCTTCACGGAGCTTAATGGGTGTCTGAGCCTGTGGTTTTTCTAAAAGTTGCCCCCTAGGTGGGGATTTGGGCACAAGTAATTAACCTGGAGGATGATTCCAGGGAGCACAGGGAGGAAGCGCGGGCACGTGACAGGAGAGGGGAAAGCCAGCCAAGGGTGTGTCATGGACCAGGTATTGCTATGAACAAGTCAGCTCAATCCCACTGGGAACCGTCTGAGAAACTGCTCTGAGGGCACCCCAGGGAGCCAGGAAACTGCAGTCCATTTCCCCAACTCTCCTCTCAAATCGGTAGAGTGCTTGCTGCTCATGGAAATGTGTCGGCTCCCATTTCTAGCCAGCCCTGCGCTCTGGGCCCTGGGAATGGGCAAGACCCTGGCAGCTCAGCTACAACGGGTGAGCATGGAGTCCAGAGGGTCCTTGTTGAGGCGGATGGGACACTGATAAAAAATGTCCAGTTTACCATTTTTCTTTTGGAATTTCAAATTCCAGATTTTCCCCCCATAGCACATCCAAGAGTTGTAGAGAGTAGGAACTGGTCATAAGTGACAGTCTAGTCCAGCTAGGGAAACTGAGGTCTGGGAAGAACAACAATCGAACACAAGCAGTAGAGGCACCCGATGGTGGAACTCAGCCAGAGGAGAAGTGGTCATTGGAGAAGGCTGCCCGCAGCTGTCAGGAGGAGGCCCAGAAAAGCCTTTGCGGATGCCACATTTTCTATTCACTTCCCCCCAGGTGTATCTGGAGGACTCTGCCCCTTGCTGCTGGGACTGACTGGGGACTGTTCTCCCTCCAGGCCCTCCCACCCCATCCTTTGCTCCTCACAGAGCTCAGCTCAGGCTCTCACGGCACCGGACTCACCCTTCCATCCTTCCTTCCTACAGCTTTCCTGAACATGTTTTATTTCCTTCATTCTCTGTTTTCTACCAAAAAAACTAATCTGTACTCTAATGCTGTTGACTGAGCATGGGTGAAAATTGTATATTTTCCAGTGGAACGTTCCTACAGTCAAACTGTTTTAGCTAAAGTGAATGGGTTTCTGAGCTCTCCTCCAGCCCGTGTGCATGCCTGTCTATAAATCACAGAATGCCAGACGAGGAAGGATCTCAGCCCCATCTAATTCAATGTCCTCAAATCACAGACTTGTGAACTGGAGCTCAGAGATGGGAAGGACTTTCTTGAAGTCTTGACTAGGTGACATCATGACAAGCTGGTAAAGGGAATCTATCGTATATTCGTTAAAGGCTTTCAGAGCTGGGTTGGAAACTTGAAGAGATCTCCTTTGATTCAGGGCACACAAGAATTGGGCAAATCAGGTAAAAATTTCTCACCCTGCTAGAACAGAGCCTGAGTGAACATTCTTAGTAATCTGCCTTTTCTGGAAGGCCTGGAAAAATTTTACAATGGACCTTAAATACATTACCGGTGGTGGCCCTGCGCTTAAATCTGCTTTAAAATGTAAAGCCCATGGAGTTGTCCAGTCTCTGTTGAAATGTCCTTTATGGTGAGATGTTTATGAATGCCAGAGGCAATTCGTTCCATTTTTTGATGGCTTCCACTGTCAGATATCTTCCTATGTGTAGTCTTCCTATGTCTGCCTGTAACATCCACCCATCAAAACCGTACTTACAGCTAAGGCCAGAAGGCAGCTCCCATGACAACGTTACAAATGTCTAAATTGTACCAGATCTTATGCCCCTTGCCCAACCTCTTTTTTATTGCTCTCACTTTCCTCTTCACACTGTCAGCTGTCACTTGACTTCTTAGAATATAGGACTCGTAACAGATTCCAGGACTCTGAATCCGTGATCCGACCAGCATAGAGTGGGCAGTCCCTCATCTTGCCCTGCACCAAAACTTGTGAGTGACCCTGGGAAAGTTATTTAACCTCTGCATATATACATGCACTAATTCTGCCTAAAATAGTAATTTTGTATTTGTTTTTAGCAATATCATAGTTACACAAATTGACTTTAACTTCAGTGGAAAACTGTAGGCTTTTTCTTTTCTTTTCTTTTTCTTTTTCTTTTTTTCTTTTGCTGTCAATTCCTAACCACCCACCTCTCCCATTCTTTGCTTGGGCAACCGGTATTTAGGCTCTGAGAGCAGGAGTTTCATTTTTGGCAGGCCCGACTACCTGTCTTATATGCTAACTGGATTGTAATAAACTCATAATAACATACTTACTATATGTCAATGCTATAATGATAATCGAGAAATAGGATTTATTATACCATCAAGTAATCGATCTGCAAAATAAGCAGGCTCAGTGGAAGGGCTGCTTTAGCTGCACAGAGGTCTCCTGAACACACTGTCGCTATTGCAATGCAGGATCCCACACAGGTGGGAAGTGGGGATGGGAACTAGTATTTCTCCTGTCGTGACGGAAATAAGGGCAGCCTTGTGCTTAGTCAAATGACCTCAACAGAGGGCTTTGTACCAAATCAATGACCAGATACGTGACAAATGAATAAGCAGAAGTCCAAAAGTTATGACTTGCAAAATACTAGACCCAGAGATACTCCATGGAGAGACGGTTCAGGTGTAGAGGGTTTCACCATGTTTGGGAAATGCTACATATTAGCTTTCCCTCTTAGAAATTATTAGCATATTAAGGGTGTTAAGAAATTTCCCTGTGAAGAAACACAAATAACTTTAAGTATGATTTCCCAAGTCTTTTATGACATGAAAAAATAAGTCCAACTAAATTTGGTAAATACTGCTTCAGATAGGCCTCTTCTCTCTCTGCCTCAGTTTTCTTATCTGAAGTTTACCAGCATCTGAGTTTGCTCCTTTCAAAGGGCTCTGTTTGGAGATCATATATAGACTCGCAAATGTTTACTAACCTGTCTCGTTTCAAGTCATGGGTCGTAAGGACTGAGACAAATCCAGTGACACACCAAATAAAGGGCATCCCTTCTTCAAACTATCATCACTGGATTAAGATTCCTATGTAAAAATAAAGTGTTTGCCTAAGGATTTCATTATTGGGTTAGAAAGAAAGAGGAAAGTGGACGTTGTTTTTTTCCTTCCATGTGGGGATTTTTATTGTTGTTATTGAGCCTGGATTACAAACCACAAATATTTACTGAGCCCTAGTCTGTGCTCTCAAGACGATTCTAGGACTTGTAATGGATATCGAAGGACAACGCCAAACGGTTACTATTCCCAAAGCACTTACGGTCTAACAAAACTAATACTAAGGAGAGAAAGGGAAAATGTCCCAAACAGTGTTGCCCACAGTACAGCACTTGTAGGAATTAATCAAAAGAAGAGATCCACGGGTTGGAGTAGGGGGGAAGATTTCATGGAGTTCCTGGGACTTAAATATGGCTGGGAGAACTGGAAAGAATTTTTAAAAGATAGGATAAATGGAGTTCCAGGCAATAAGAAAAATGAACTCTTTACAAGGGGCCTCTGGGAAAATTTCTTTTTCTGGGGTCTGGGCTATTCCAGGAAAATGTCACTGTGTATCCAGAGTGTCCTTGTTTACAAGACTTTCATCGGAAGTAGCTGAATCTCGCAAACTTTAAATATAAAGCTGGCTGATGCAACTGGGCTGTATTTTAGCAATTCGAATTTAGATATTAACATCTAAATTGAATATCTAATATTTGAAGAGTAAGAAAGTAATTGGCTTTTGTCTCTCTCTATTTTTTTTTAATAGAAACTGGTGAGTTTCTTGAGTGTGGGCAGCCCAGTCCGGGAATATGTAACTATTCTTGGTAATAGGACAACACCCAGCTGACCCAATAGCCTGACCGCCCACTCCCTGGGGGTAGTAAGACAGCAGGAAAAGACTCCATCCGAACTGCCAAGACTTCACGGTAGATGTGCCTTTTTTCTCCTGGACTAGGTGGCGTCTCCTTGGGACCCTGTGGGCTATTGGGCTGGTCATTCTTCCAACTTCTTTGCATTCAACATGAGCAGCTTGTTGACAAAAGTGTTGGGAATCTACAACCTGAATTTCCCCCTTAACAGGGACCCTTCACTTTCTTTCACACTGGGGCTTGCGAAGGCAGCAGACGGCTTTAAAACTTGCTTGCCTTTCATCTATGCTTCTCTGTGTTTGTGTTTCTGGGTAAAATCTTACTCATTTGGAAAGAAAAGACCCTGCTTCTCAGCTTTACTCCTGACACTAGAAGGCAAGCTAGAGAAAGGAAGACACGATCCTCCATCTTTCTTTGAAACACGTCTCCAAAGCGTCCCACTGAGTTTCTCTCCATGCACACTTCTCAAGTCCCATTCCCCAGCCATCTTTCCTCCACCCCCGACTCCACTTCTTGTTGTAAAACTTGACAAAAGAAAAGGAGCGAACCAAGATCGGTAGGTTCCATTGAGGACGGGTCCACGGCGGAGTGAATGGCTATGGGACGATGGAACTCTCCAGAGTGCCAGGAAACATCAGCCACCTTGTAGGCAGGAGAGAGGACCATCCACCCTTGAGGTCATTTCCAGAGAGGCAGAACAGTGTACTGCAGACCAGAAAGGAGACATAAAAAGCCATGGGCACACTGCAGGGAACACAGTTGGAATTCATTAAATGATTCATCTTCCCCTTGTTATCATTATTTTTAGAATCCTGGGGTTGCGTTGACCCTCCTGGGAACTCTGTTGGCTCAAGAGTGATAAGCTCCACTAGTTTCATAAAACAAAATAAAAATATCAGAAGGATACATTTGCAAACAAACTACAGTCCTTTAATATTATACAGCAGTTAAGAAAGGATGAGGTAGGTGTGTGTGTGCTAATGAGAAAGTTTTAAAAAGCAAGATGTAGAACAACATGAATAATGCGGTCACATTTTTGTTCTTAAAAAACAAATCTTGGCTGGCCGTGGTGGCTCACGCTTATAATCCCAGCACTTTGGAAGGCCAGGGAGGGAGGATCACTTGAGGCCAGGAGTTTGAGACCAGTCTGGACAATGTAGCCAGACCCTATCTCTACAAATAAATAAATAAGTAAAAAACAAAGCTTCATATATTACATAGCCACTATTTGATGAGTTATTACTGTTTACCTGACATTGTGTGAAGTGCTTTTAAAACCTTATCTCCTTTCATGTTCACAATTCTGAGAGAGTGGTCTTATTACTAAGGCCATTTACAAATGCAAAAATTGAGACTTAAGGAGGTTGAATAATTTTCCCAGCATCAAATGTCCAGGTAGTATGATTCCAGGGTCTGTTCTAGAATTCTTTACGTAACTTAAGCGTTCATGCCCAGAAAAGCACACGGAGGGAGACATACCATGCTGCTGTCAGAGGTTGTATCTGCTGAGCAGTAATGCAGATGGAGGAGGGGTAAGGCAAGCTTGGGACATATTTTTTTTTTACCATAAATTCATATATTGCTTTCTATATTTGTAACTTTTCTAGTTAAAAAGACAGTCCTTTACACAAAAGGACAAATATTGTATGATCCCACCCATATGAAATATCTAAAAACAGGCAAATTCATAGAGACAGCAGGTAAATTAGAGGTTAACAGGGACTAAGGGGAGGGAAAAGGGGGTCATTGCTTAGTGGATGCAGAATTTCTACCGGGGGTGATGAAAAAGTTGTGGAAATAGTGATGATGGTCATACAGTATTGAGAAAGTAATTAATGCTACTGAATTCTTAAAAATGGTTAAATTGGTAAATTTTATATTATGTATATTTTACAACAACAAAAACTTCTTTTGACTTGAATTCATTTGACTTTTGGAAAACTCATTCTATTATCCTTCCTTTGCTTATTTTGCCTGTACTGTGCTGTGTCTCACAGAAGTGTGGCATCTCTGGTGGCTCACAGGGCCAGTAAGATGTAACTGTTTGGATGGTAGTGGCCTCACTGTCCCTGTGTAGTGGGAAGTACCTCTGAGCATCAGCTCTTTTGCTAGTCTGTGTGGTTTGAAGTTATGTAACTGTGATCAGCTCAGTGTTGGGCAAAGAGAACTATTCACATTTTAAAGGTACCCGGGATTGCTCTGCAGGACCTGAGAGTAGTGGGCATAGTCATGGAAAGCTGCTTACATTCTACATTTGCAAAAGGTGGGGTTTGGGGGACTCTGGAGGTTTGATTTACATGAACTAGACCATCAGATGGCAGACCAGAGAACTAGGAAATTACCCATCCATCCACCCACTCATCTATCCATCCATCCACCCACCTATCTATCCATCCATCCATCCATCCATCCTTCCATCCATTTCTGTGTCCATTTTGTTAACAGATTTTTAAGGAGTACCAACTATAAGCCAAACTCTCAGCCAAATGCTGAGTATTAAGAGTTATATTTCTCATAAGACACTGTAATTCAGCATGGTGTTGTATCAAAGAAATTAGAATAGACATCCCCTATCATGGCTTCTTCTCCAATCACTTTTACTCCCTTGCTGTGTGACTTTGGGCAAGTTCCTTCCTTTCTCTGAGCTGGTGAAATAATCTCAAAGTTGTCTCCCACCTCTTAAATTTGCTGATTCTATTCATATAGTTAGTATCGGGTGGTCCACAAATATGTGTCTGCAAGTCTGTGAGTGTGAGCAAGACACACATAAATGGAAAGGATGTGTCTTTATGTTTACACCAGTAGAAACTGATAAGAGTTGTTCCTGTCCCATCTGGCATTTGAGTGCTTAATGTTGGTAATGATGATAATAATAGGGAAAACATAAGTACTTGCACATATAGAAGAAATGTGTGATTATGATTTATAGAATTGAGCTAAGGAATAGTTGTTCATCTGTGAAAAGGTTTTATAAACACCAAATGGAAAAGCATGTTCAGCTCCCCTATAGGTGGCATGAAAGAGTGCTTAATAATGGGTAAATATGCTTTTTTGCAGCATGTCTGTGTCTTTAACAAATATTGACCTGTCCTTTACTGTTATATTTCAAAATGTGAGTAAATCAAAATAAGATGTGTTTTATGGGACTCTCTTGTTTTATTATCTGTCATTTAATTTTTAATACCTAAGTGACACCTGATATATTACCTAATCAAAAGAAGAGAATTATACATTGCACATAATCAGTTATTTTTGCCATATCACTGAAATTAGACTAACAGATGAGGAAAATAAATAAGATGAACTTTAAAAATGAAAATGCTTAGCCTTTGGAATTTTAGTTGACAGCTTTTGAAAATTAAATTATAAGTCAAGTCCTGATAGGTTTGATATCTTCTTTGCAGCTTTGCCGATGATGTATTGCAGCTTTAATGGAATATCATTTATCATCTGATAATAACAAATGTAGTATTTCTGAGCTTGTCATCTCTTCTGTGATGACAAATAGTCCAACTTGTAGCGGTGATAATGGAATTTTATAATGATCTGTCCTAAACTGACTCAACTGCAGCCAAGCTATTTTTCTTAAATCTCATAATGCCTATTACATGTAGATTACAACAGTCAGCGCCTCTCACCTAAGCATGAACGTGGATCAATGAATCCAGATTTCAGGCAAACAGCCCAAAAGGATCGAACAATATTTACTTGTTTATCAAAATTATTCCCTCTTAGGCTAATAAGAGAGCTTGTCAGAGGTTGTCGGAAATGGCAAATCATAAAATTTAGAGGATAAAATAGGCGATGAAAACTGTTTATCTCTTAACCAGGAGGCAGTGTATTCCGTTTGCAATTCTACTCGTCCGATCCATCATTCCGTAGAGATTTATTTAATGAAGGCCTTGTGCCGAGAAACACAAGTGAGAAAGCCCAGTCACCCTTCCACTTTATCTTGAAGCAGGATTTATTTTATGTCTTAACTCCCGGCTTGTCTGATAGCATCGCCTTGTTGCATCTGTACATTCTGTAGTCCAAATCACTCGCCCTCTTGACACTTTTATGAAACTTGGAAACAGCCAGTGGCATCACAGAAAGCCTGGATTTGGAGGATATGGGCTTCTCGGAATATTCCATCGGGTATGTGGATATAACTGCGGCCGCCGCGAGGCTCTGAAGGCCGCCTCCAAAGAAGGGGCGTTATCGATACAGTCAGGGCAGGCGCCTAAGTGGATAGTGGAGAGTGCGATCTTTCCCGCTGCAGATTTGACTTTTACCCTGATCCGAGCAGATCTGATTTTCTGTCCGTGGTCACAGCAGGCCATCATGTGGACAAAGGGACAGGCCCGGGGTGAAGGTCTCAGTTCTGACCCCAAGTGAGCTGAGTGTACCGGAATGAAGGACAGAGGGCACTGTTAATGGAACGGACTGATGTGCAAATGATGCCTGGCAGGCCTGACCTGTTCGCTGGTGGGGACAGGTGAGGGTAACAGGAGGCGTGTGTTTCACACAGGCTCAGTCTTTGACCGTGCATTTCAGTGTCATCTTGGATGCGATCTTTCTTTTTCTTCTGTGGTGGAGTTTCACGCCAGGCCCAGCTAAAGCGTCTGATTCCTTCCTGCACATCCTCGACTCTGCAGTAGAGCCTGTGTTCCTACCTTTCTTGGGTTTCTTCTCTTCTTTCTCTTCTCCTTTCGCATGCTCTCCTTTCCTCTCCCTTTCATTCCCTTTTTCTTTCTCTTCTCTCTCTACCCTTCTTCTCCCTTCCACTTTCTTTACATAAAGGGTCACAAATTCCAGGTAGGTAAGATGAAGGGGAAAGGAAGCCCAGCGTGAACTTGACCGGCATTTGCGTCACTCCAAGAACAAACCAAGTCCAGCTAAGAGTGGCCGGCTGGGGAGACCGGCTGCACGCAGGTGCCGGATCTAAAACCTTTTCAAGAGAAGCTAGAAATGTGGGTTTTATGTGAAAGACCATAATTTAAAATATTGAAAGCTACCTCAATGTTTTTTAAAAATTATTTTAGGGCCTAATTAAAACTGAATTGAGATCAAGGGTGACCTCTTTGTGAGCACTGGGTTAGAAACTCTGCTTGAGTGACCTTGCCTACTCCAATGATACCAAGTACCCACCACTCAGAAACCGGTGTCCCCATGTGTGTAGATTCAGCTTCCTACCCTCTATCATCTTATATTTCCATTTCCAAGTATCCACCAGGTGCTTCACAGACACTGCAAGCTCAGAGGCAATGGAAGAGTACTGAGAGTAAGAGTCCTGGTTTTACTAGAAGGCCTACTTCAGGAGAGTGGGAAGTAAAATCGAGTAGGTTGGAGGAAGCTTTTTAGGGAATTCAGGTAACCAGAAGGGAATTTCAAGTTGGTGGCAAGCAGTTGGGAACCATTGTGAGTTCATGAGTAGAAGAGTGGCATGGGGAGGGGGATTTTAGGAAGATGAGTCTTGGAAGGAAAGGAAATAAAGGCAGGATGGGGAGACATGGTGGGCAGGGAGGACTTGGATTAGAACTTCAGCAGTAAGGGTGGAGATGTGGATGGGAAGTGAGAGAAATTCTCAAGACGTAGATGGCTGGATTTGTCATATTTAACATGGAGAATTAAAAGCACAACATCAGGAAGAGATTGATGATAACTTTGGGGGAAATGCAGGAGCCAGACAGTGGCGTCCTCTAGTAGGGCAGGTGAGATGATGTCCCGACAGGGTTGGTATCTTTCTCCTTCATCTGAGTTTTTCTGTAGTGTTTGTCATTGATCTGGGTTAATTATGTTGTAAGCGTTAGAAAGATAAGGAGAGCCATTATCCCAGTGTTTCAGGTCCATTTCACACACATTTGTGGGGAGCCTCCTTAGACCCAGGAACTGTTCCAGGGGCAGGGGAAAAAGATAAGTAAGATAAAATCCCTGCCCATGAAGATCCCAGAGCCCACAAGGAAGAAGAGTAGTATATATTTCAGTGGTGAGAGAAGTGGACCACACTAAGAAGACTTAGTCTATGGCTTTGGGGAAGTTATACAACCATATTTTACCTCATTTTCTTTATCTGTAAAATGGGCATAAACTCTTTCCTCCCTAATTCATTAGATTTCTATGTTATAGTGAGCAACTGTCCCAGTCTGCCTAGGACAGAAGGGTTTTCTGTAATGCAAGACTTTCAGTGCTAAAACCAGGACAGTCCTGGGCAAACGGAGACTTTGGTCACCCTGTGTGAGGCATAAGCATTATAGTACATGTGGAAGCCCCTTAGAAAATACAAAGACCCAGAAAATGTGAGGTGGTTCAGTTTACTAAGAATACCTTCTAGGTCTTTTGGACCAGGATGGGAAAACTCAAGTCTCAAAACAGGTGATTAAAAATCCAGTCACCAGGGGTGGTGGCTCATGACTGTAATCCTAGCATTTTGGGAGGCTGAGCAGGGAGGATTCCTTGAGGCTGGGAATTCAAAACCAGCCTGTGAAACAAAGCAAGATCCTATCTCTACAAAAAATAAAATAATAAAAAAAAAATAGCTGGGCATGGTGGTGCCTGCCTATAGTCCAAGCTACTAGGGAGGTTGAGGCTAGAGGATTGCTTAAGCCCAGGAGTTTGAGGCTGCAGTGAGTGATCATTGCACCACTGCACTCCAGCCTGGGTGAAAGAGTGAGAACCTGTATCAAAAAAAAAAAAAAAATCTCGTCACAAGGAGTGGCTTTTCCAGTGATATCACTCATAAATTTATGTAATTTAATCCTTTTCTCCAAATGTCAGATAAAGGAGGTGTTGAGTATTTGATTAATGCTTCTGTATTTTGCCCAAAAGGTATTTATGAAGAATTATATCAATTATAAAACCTTGCAATTTCCCCCCAAATGTACAGGGTAAATAAAGACAATGTCCTAAATCAAAGATCAAGAAAATTTTTCCTATTTCCTTGGAAATGATCCATTTTCCAGATAAACCAGAGTAAGATTAAAAAGACCCTTTCAGTGTATTGGTCTTTAATTTATTTTTAATGATGAATTTAAAGTCCTATTGCTATGACCATTGTGTTTAAGCAATTGTAAACTTGTCAGCAAAGTTTCCAAAAGCAGCTAGAGAAAAAAAAGGAGGAAACTTAGAAACTTGAGCAGTGATGTGATAGCTACATTTAGACAGCCGTGGTCTTAAGAATTAAGAACTGAATCATATTCTTTTTGATGATGAAACCAAGATGTCACTGTAAACAGGGAGGTTGGAGCCAGTAGCATTGGCTATTATACCCAGCTGTGGTGACACAGTCTAGATGCATAAAATGACATCTCAGACAACATGAAATATTTGGGGAGGTTCCTAATTAAGCCCATAGCCGTGATCAATCTTAGCATCTTATCAGAGAAGAGATGGCACTTCAATAATTAGCTGGAAAGAAAAAAAGGTGTTTATGGCCCATCAACATTGAAATCTTCCCAAAGAATCCATGGTGAGTCCTGGATTTTCCACAGCTTTATAATCACCTAGTTATGGTTGGCTTAGATATGGAACATTCTACCTCTTCAGTGCCTTTCATGATGGGGTGTAAATCAGAATCCCAGAAGGTATCCAGAGCAAACTCTATTTGACAGACCTTCTAAACCTATTCAATCAATAAGTATCTGTGGAGAACATGCATTAGATTACATGCAGTGGAGACGCCATGAAGAATAAGTTCCAGATCTTGTTCCAGTAGCTTGCCATCTAAATGGGAAAATAGATCTGTACCTGCAGGGAATTAAGGAATCCAGGGTAAGTGCTGGATAATCTATATAAGCAAAAATATATTGTGGGAGTCCAGAGGAAGGGACACTGAGGGCTACCAGACTTGGAAATTGGGTAGGATCTGAAAAGGGAAGTCTTTGGTGCCCTCCTGGCCAGAGAGAAGCCTGTGCTTGCCTGTTCTTCTCTAAGAGCGAAGGAGGGACAGCTCAGACCTCACTGTCTAAGGTACGCCCCCAGTCATGAGTCAAGACTTTAATTCAGATTGTCCTAACAATACATGTTTTCATCACAGGCTTGGGACGATAGCTCTCACTTGGTGACTTACGGAACAGCGTCATGATTTTGGCATCCTTATATCCTAGTACTAACATTTACTTAATATTTTTTTAAATGGATAAGTTGAGACATGCCTTTTTACTTTATCTCTTGATGTAGTTGATATAAAGGTTGTTTTAGGCTGAAGACTTTTGAGATTGGAAGACAGATGCAGAAAGAAACCACCTCAGAGCTTCCTTTATCTGACTAAAAAACAGCAACTTTGGGGGAAATAAAGCATCTATAAATTGCCTCTTCAGAGCAAATCCACTCTCAGAAGTAAGAATGCAAATAAAACCTAGCCCACATCCCTCTCTGGGGGAGTTTCTGTCCCTGAAGGGGACAGAAAGACAACTGGTACCTGTATAGACAGACATGATCACAGACTTTCTCATCTCTCGTTTGTTCTCCTGAAAACCCATTGTCTTTCCTAAAAAAACCTATTTGTTCTTGCCATAGGATCCTTTTCTTCCTCCTCCCTTTCCCCCGCTGAATTAGGTACATAAGCCCGAAATTCTAACCACCCCTTTGGCTTACTTATCACTGAGAACTCCTATGAGTATGCACACTGCACACATACATAAATTTTTCTCCTGCTAATCTGTCTTTTGTCAGTTTAGTTTGCTGACCTCCAGATACTGAACCTAGGAGGATAGAGGAAAAGATGCTTTTCCTCCCTGAAATACTAGTTATGGGTATTTTTCCAAATGCAAATTGAAGTGTGTAACTATTAAAATAACAGAAAATGTTACTTTAATAACACTTTGGAGAACAGTGTGCTGGGGTATCATAATCTGAGGAAAAGATAATCAACACACACCCCTTCCTGGTGCAGCGCATTTGGTGGCATCATCTCATTTGACCTTCACAACGGCATGGTGTGATATTCATGCAACAGGAAGCAAAAGTGGTGACGTGGATATGTTCACTGCCTCCACCATCCTTGGCCTTCTGAGAAGAGCTCTCTGTTAGCTTGCCCAGCGCCTGTCCCTCTGATTATGATGTCTGCGGTTATAGGTGGGGCAGAGAACTGGAGACAGCAGCCAGACTAGGTTGTTTCACCAGAGAGTTGTATACGGCAGGAGAAGAGAAACGTGGGAAGGATAGTGGGAGCAGAAAGGGAGGAAGAGTCCCGAGAGAGTCCCTTCCTGGTCAGTCCATCGCTGCTTAGGGCCTGCCTCTCTCCTGACCCCGGCAGGCAGTGAGGGGGGTGGGGGCAATGCCCTTTGGCCTCTTGGCTGTTAGCGGAGAATAGACATTCAGAATAGAGAGGGCTCCCCTCCACGCCCAGGCCACATATGAAGCTTCTTCTCCTGGGTGCCAAGGCTGCCCAAGGATGCCAGGAGAATCTCAGAGCTTCTGTGCCTCCACCTCTCTAACTCATTCCTGGCATTGCACAGCCCTAAGATTATTAGAGGAAGGTAAGGGAGCCCCTGCCACGGCCTTGCCTTCAGGAGCCCCCTTGCTATGGAGCAACAAAATAAGTACCTTGTGCATGCCTGGGAGTGATCTAATGGGGTGCCTGAGCCCAGTCATAATCCCCTAGGGCCCAGCCTGGGTTCCTCCCACAAGGCACTCTCTGACCTACTTGCAAACAGTCACATGTGGAATCCGTTGGCCACCCTGCTTCCAGGAAGGTGGCCAGAAGTCGATTGCTCTCACTGTGTGCATGGTGTTTGCTTTCGTAGGATTGCATGACATTCTTCAGTCAGAATGCTGCTGACACCCTGATTTGGGGTACCTCTTACATCAGGCATAGGAAAATGTGGCTCTGGCTACCTATAGTCCACTGCAGTCCCTTGGACTTAGCCACACATGTAGGCCATGCACAAATTCTCTACAATCTGTGTAGAGAATCAGTTCCTGAGAGTGGTGGGCCCCAACCCTAACACCTGGGTTAGTCACCCCATTCTCTCCAAAGGCTCCCCACCAGGTATCAGAAGTGGTCACACGTATCTCCTCTAGGGGTCCCTAGACCTTGCTCAGCATCACCAGAAGGTCTTTCCTTGTCCTCTCTTGCCTCAGATGAATGTGGCAAAACCGTACCCTCCCAGGTAATTCCTAAGCCATGCCAAACAAGAGATGGACATGCCTTATGCTAAAGGGACCACTCATTCTTCTTGGTCTGGGTGTAGAGCCTCACCTACCCTCCCTGTGGTCTTGATGTGGAAGGCAGACAGCAGTCAACATTGCAGGAATGCAGCCACTGCAATCTGTGGAGTTCAAAAGAAGACATGGTCGGATGGTGTGTTGCTCCACTTTTAACCACAAAATGTGGAAAAGTAAATTTACCCACAATGAGAACATTAATCATCATAGACTTTTTCTGTATACTTTAGATAAGACTTGGAATTGTGGTCCTCATTAACAAAGCTCAGTAACAACCTCTGAGAGAGTGATTGGAGGCTGGTATTCATGGGAGGGAATATTGCAATCAATATTAACAGACGGTGTTAGGAGAGAGTAGCTGGGCAGAGATCTGTATTGTGTCAGTGCAAACAAGTTGGGAAGGAGCCATGGCACGGTGAGGAACGACTGTTGATACCTTTTTCTTGCAGCAGAGATTTGAAATTAACCAGGGATGGTGCATTTGGTGGTAAAGAGCATGCAGAGATGGTTCCTGGGCACTACAGAGAATCTTCATTTGCATTGATTTGAGAATAAACAACTACCTAAGTACCTGTTATCCACCCATTATTCTGAATCTTCATAAATATTGACAATGATATTTCGCATGAACCTGTCAATTTTATAAAGCATTTTTAAAATAACGAATTCATTGGATAGGCAGAGGCCCTGCCAAAAATATTTGTCTGGTGCTGTGCACACCTCACAGGTGGCCCTGTCTTGGGTAAGTGAGTACAAGTCATGTTAACTGCCTCAGAAATATCAATTTTAGGAATGAGCAGACTTCATGTCACTCAGCTTTTCTACCATCTCTTCAAGTTCATTGTCCAAATGAACCCATCCTAGCCTCAGGGAGGGGAAGTACCTTTACCACAGTTCCATGGCTGGACTTGGTAGTGCTGCAATTTGAGCCCAGAAACAGCTCTATGCCACATTCTTTCTGTTATAGTGGCTCAATTTCTCGAAGTAGAAATCTTAAGGGTTAGAGATTCTTGATGAGCCAACTGGGGTAGGTTTTTGTAGGCTTACTTTGGGTTTTATCTCTGACAAGATTAAGGGCCAAACTTAATATATTTATTTTTTCCTGGCCCCAGTGGTTGTAAGGCATGGGATCCTTGGAGGCATGTGAGACAGCGTGGTCTAGTTTAGAGCCTCGCTGCTCAAAGTGTGGTCCATAGACCAGAAGCATCAGCATCACCTGGGGCTTATTAGAAATGCAGAATCTCAGTTTCCTCTCCAGAGCAGTGTCTGCATGTTAACAAGATCTGTAGGTGTTTCATAGGCACGTTCAAGGTGAGGAGCACTGGTTTTCAGAGAAAGGATAGGAGTCAGAGTACAAAGACTGGAGTTTCCTTCCTCCTGTACCACTTGCTAGCAGAGTGACCTGGAACCAGGTCATTGATTTATCAGACATTCGGTGTCATCAGTGTCAATTGGCAGCCACTGTCGTACTTGCTTTATAGACAGGAGTCTCCTGAGATGATCCGTGGGAAAGCACTTGATAAATTGTCAAGTGCCGTGAAGTAGTCAACAAGCCCCAAAGCAGAGAGCCCGAGGAACTTCATTATGTTCAATCCATCCCCAGCTTGGCTTCAGCAGGCCCTTAATAGCTGTGGATGGAGTGAGTGGACCTGACCTAAACCTTGAGAATAGTTAGTTAATTAAAGAAAGCACTAGCAAGCATTCAACATTCATTCATTCATCGAACACATTTTTATCGCGTGTCCTCTTTGTGCTCTTAGGCTGGGGAATCAAACAGATGATGTCCCTTTCACCGTGGAATTACAATTGAGCAGAGGTGTTGCTGTGGCAAGGGAGAGTCCATTATTTCCATATTATTGCTGTATCTGCAAAGAACTAAAGTTCTTGCTCTTTTTCTTGATCTTGAAGTCTCTACAAAGAAAACATCAGGATTCTGAAGCTGCCTCTATCAGGCACCACCCTGACCAAAATATAATAATACCCCGAGATTCTGGTGTTTGGCCTTGTACTGACTGGCCTGCCAAAGAGGGAATGTAGGCATAAGTTGCAGGCCTGCTGGATCCTCAGACAGCTCTTCCCATTCCTAGATGAAGTCTGGAATTTCCACCATTAGTGCTTCATTTCATTGGCTTGAGTCAAGCAGGCCCACAGCCCTCCAATATGATTGCAGTTGTTTCCAGGGTAGTGAGTACATTGAACCAGAGCAGTTCGAACACTTTGGTTTGAATTTCCTAAGAGTAAGCTATATCACAGAGAATAGGTGAAAATGCAGACACTGGGGTCTCCAAAATGGGGAGGCAAAGCACATGCCATTTTTACAGTTTACATTCTAAAACTTTCTCTTCTTGTGTGTATGCGATTTTGTTTAGGTATTATATTTTAACAAAGTTATAACTTGTAACTATACACATTTTTACTATAACTTTTTAACAGTTGTGAAAATTTATATTAATAAGTTTAAGTATTATAACTTAGGGCTCCCTTAAATGTTGGTCTGTCAAATATCACCTTTATTCCTCTTGCTATGTCTATAAACCCCTGTGCCATCATGAGTCGTGTATTTTAATTTCAGTTCCTGAATGCTAATTTCTATCTTTAAAATACCAAAATTCATTATGAAAAGTAATAAAAAACAAGATACACACGTATGTTATTGAAAACATGTGTTGTGTAATAACTATGTTAAAACTGATTTTATATCGAATCCCTATTTATGCCATAGTTGGACCTAAGCAATACTACTTACAAATTCAGGGCTTGATGCACATTCTCCCCATGGTAACTTTGATGTGTGTTTTGTAGTGCATTAAAATGAACATTTGATTTTGAAAGTTTATATACGTGGCAGCTTAAATCATCCTGAGTAGCATTAGGGGTGTGCATTCAATACTTGGAAAACACTGTCCTAATTGCCCTTATGGGTGACCTGCTGATAATATCTGGGAAGTTCTGCCTCTTTTTAAACTGCGTGCACACAGGAGAATGTTAGTGATGCTGGTGAAGAGGACGGACTGAGAGTATCAGAAACTTGGGTTCTGTTTACACCTATGCCACAAAACTTCTGTGTGACCTTGGGCAGGCTCCTTCCCCTCCCTGAGCCTCAGTTTCTCCATCTGCCCAGTGAAGGAGGACGGGGCTGTGAGGCCTTTCCATCCTGTGACTCCTGAGATTGCCCGATTCCCCGGCAGTTGAGTCAAACGTGTTTAAGTAAGCAAGCCACCTCCTGCTCGCCTCATCCGGCCTCTTATCTTAATAAGTAATGAGTGTGCCAAGGGCTGACAGTGACATATTTTGAAAATAGTTTTAATGCATAGCTGGCAGAGGACCTGTTGGGCGTTGACAAATTACACAAACAGAGATGATGAGGAGTGCATCAAATATTAATGGCTCGGGGCCCAGATGGTAATGGAGAACTTACCTGTGTCTTACATAAGCCTATTCATGTTCGGCTGAAGGGAACATTTCTTTTCAGCTTCTCCAGGCAAGTTCAGGGTTGGCTTTGAGTGAAATGAAGAAGAAGCCAAAGTTCATTTTTGCAGGTGACCCTTGACTTTGGTTTAATTCATTCCTGGAGGATATTGGAGAGTCAAGTTCTTTTAAGTGGACCCTTATATTCCCCGTGTATAAGTTATGAATTGGATTTCTGTTCTTGGATGCTGATTCCTCTCTTAAAAGTACAAAATTGACTATAGAAAACATCAAAACCTAACAATAACATGCAAATGTACTTGAACACAAGTAGCTAGAATATATTCCTAGATATTTTAATATAAAACAAGAATTCTTATGGGGAATTTTTCAGCCTGGGCCTGATTGATCTCATGTTCCTAAACACTAGTGCAGTAAATTTTAAGTGATTCTCCCAATAACTGTTAAATCAATCTTCATCACTCTAAGTGCCCTTGAACTGAGTTCAAATTAAAGTGGAAGTTTCCAAAATGTTCATGGCTGATTTGAAGGGCTGAAAGTCTTTTTTTTATTAGTATATCTTGCTCTTCTATGTCACTAAGATGTTGGTATGTCTCTACTGTGAGAACATAGTCATATTTTAGCTCAGTTGCCAGATTTGCAAATAAAAATACAGAACACCCAGTTCACTTTGAATTTCAGATATATAACAAATATGGTTTTAGTTTAAGAATGTTCCATGCAGTATTTGAAACATACTAAAAATTATTTGTGGCTTATCTGATACAAAAGTTTAACTGGGCATCTTGTATTTTATCTGGCAACCCTAAACCCAAGGGTTGGTAAGCTTTTGCTATAAAGGGCCAGATAATAATAATTTAGGTGTTGCAGGCCATATATTTTACTATGTAACTTTGCTGTTGCAGCACAAAGCAGCCATAGAAAATATGGAAACAAATGGGTGCTTTAATAACATTTGATTTATGAACAGTAAAATTTGAATTTCATAAAATTTTCATGTGTCGTGAAATATAATTCTTCTTTTAGCCTTTTCCCAAATCATTTAAAACCGTAAAACCATGTGAGCTTGCAGTCTGTATGAAAACACTGAGCAGGCCAGATTTGGCCCACAGACCTCCTTTGCCACTCTCTGTAAAACTTCTAAAGGCACAGCCACCATCCATCTAAATGTCTGGGGTCACCACTGACGTCACGGTAATCACTGCCCGTCAATTTAGAGTCCTTTCGTTTACTACAGTAAACAGTGGCTATTGGACGTTTGAAAAGTGGTCAGAATTGAGAAGTGCTGTGATGTCTAAAATACATATTAGATTTTAATGACTTAGCATAAAAAAAATGTAAAATATCCCACCAATGCTTGTTTTATATTAACTACATATGGAAATGATAATATTTTGCATGTACATACATAGACATATATATTTAAATTATATTATTAAAATCAACTTCACCTGTTTTAAATGTGTCTACTAAAAGATTTAAGATTACAGAGTAGCCCTTCTTCGTGTCTGCCTTACATTTCTATTATCTAGAGCTTGTCTGTGCCTTCTCTGTAGGATCGGGAATCCTAGCTTCCTTCCTTTCTTCATCCCATGCACACAACACAGATTTGTTGGGCATCTGTCACGCACTGGGCATTGTTACTGGCGCCAGGTAGAGCTGCGAGCCATAAAGACACGGTTCATACCAAGGTGGCCTGCCCTCCAGTGGGATCTAATCTCACTAGAAGATGGAAAATCCCAGTTGTGAGAGTAGGAAAAGGAGCTTAGTGCCTTGAAAGGAGAGATTGACCCTGTCAGACGCTGGGGCGCCTTCCAGGAGGAAGTCACACTGAGCTGAGATCTGAAAGCAAAGGAGGTCTGAGCTGCAGGTGGAAGGGAAGGGCAGGAGCATTGCAAATAGAGGGGACAGGGTGGGGACGTTCTGACGGTCATGGGAAGGAGTATGCGGGGTTGAGAGTTGGAGGAAGGTCATGACACTGGAGTCTAGGGGTGAGGACAAACATAGTGGGCACTTTGGTGACAGTCAGAACCAGATCACCCGTAAGTCTTTGTCCCAGAGGACCAAGAGGAAGCCACCAAAGTGTGTTTGGCTGCAGGTGATGGTAGGTGGCATCCTGATGTTTGCATTTCAAAGGCCTCTCTTTGCTGAGTGCCTCTGGCCCTTGGAAAGCTGGGATGCAGAATGGCTGCCCTGTGGGTCATAACTCAGAACAGTAAAATCCCCCATGGCCTCTTCTCCCCGACAGAGGAGGGTGAGGCTAAGGCAACACTTGCCAAAGCACTGCGCCAGCGTTTCCCAGAGCTCCCTGAAATCTCAGCCCTGAGTGCGTGTTCCGTGGAGCCGCCCCAGGGGGCGGCTCTGGACTCCCCTCTGAGATCACCATCAGCCTAAAAGAAAAAGACAATAGAATGCTGACGTGGGAATATGCAGTGTAAACACCAGAATAGCTCTCCTTAGTACGGGAAGAGAAATGAGCAATCGCCTACTCTAGAAATTGAAGGTCTTGGAAAAGTGTAGGTTTATTTATATGCAAGAGCCCAGGCCTGACTTCTTGTGATTTCACCCCAGAGATGGGCACGTGGTAGAATTTCGGGTAGTAGCCTGGCCACATCACTGCTGCCCACGGCCCCCACCCCGCAAATGTTACGCGAATGCCGCCATTTACTATTGGAGGTACTATTATGCCATGACTGAGGGAGATCTTTCCATCAGTCCCTTGCTTTTCATCTCTATTTTGATATAAAATTTTCAGTGTTGACATGGCCACAGAGCAAACAGAACTGTGGCTTAGGTTTCATAATTTATGTAGCTGGTTGCCTGCGTTTCATGTCCTGTCTTCATGTCCTGTCGTGTCTCAGAGCCCCTGTGCTCCCTCCTGTCCCCACCAAACCCCTTGTTGCTTGGACATCGCCTTGGCTAACAGAGTATGGCTGGAGGGTGGGGCTCTGGGACGCCAGGAAGGTGTTTGGGGGAGGGGGTTCCACTGGCTATTCTCAGCTTGTCCTGTGTAGGTGGCTGCCTCCTCCCACACAGCACGGAGCAGGCCTGGACCAACTATATCACAGGGATGCTGAATGGTAAATCATTCTGTAACCTAGGTGACCTGCTAAATAGTGTGTAACATAAAATGACAGACACGTGGGAATAAAAGGGCCTCGAGACCTGCCCTGGTGGCCCGTCACGTTGCAGGAAACTCCTCTTCATCTAGCCCCAGCTCGGAGGTTTGGGGTGAGCTGCCCCAAAGGCACCCTCAACGCTACCTTGCACTTCCTTTGTTTGAGCTGGGAGCTGCCTCCTGGAGCTTTCTCCTCTCTTCCTGCCCTAGGAGGTTTGAAGCAGCCCATCCTTGGGCACTTTCTGCAGTACAGTGGGGTGTGATGATTCCTGCAGAAGAGTACACTTGCTGCCCTACAGATTGGAAACTGCTGAAGCTTGTTGACCCCAAACTTGTGTCTGGCTCTTGTGCTGGAGTGGCATGCTCCACCTCGAACCCTGGGAGACAGGACAGAACGGGGACAAGGGCTCGGGCAGCTCGCATCATCCTTCCCCTCAGAATGCTCCTAGAAGTCCCCATGGGAGGCTTAGGTCTGAGCAACGTGCTTTGTTTCTATTGACCCTGCTCCACTGCCGAAGGTGATTGGACTGCGGTAGTCCCCCAAGTTAAGGTGAACCCATTAGTGTCTTGCTCTCAAAAACATGCAGGACTGGGAAAATATAGCTGGCCTTGGACGGAGGCCTTGCGGGGTTGGGATCACAAGTAGCAGCATCTGAGTAACGCCTGCCAAGGTTGAGAGAAGCAGAAAAAGAGCCTCCAAGAGGAAGAGAGGCCACGGATAGGCGGGCAAAGTGAACCAGTGGCGAGAGGTCAAATGGCCCCCACAGGAAGGAGACAAAGAGAAGGCGGGCTGGTGACGTTCCAGGACCAGCTGTGGTTCCTCAAATGGGTTTCATGAGGTTTTCCTGCATCCTTCCAATAAATTCCTTATTGCCAAGGCAAGCTTGAGTGAGTATCTGTTTCTTGAAAGAGAGCAATCCCTCAGGCTGGGCTGTAAAATTTGATATCAGAGGGAAAAGATGACCCCACTGGTTCATTTCCCAGTCACTGCTGGTCTCAGGCATATGGTTTAAAGAGAGGGTGAGGGGCTCAGGACCAAGCTCATGCCTCTGCTTTGCCATCCTGGTGTGATTGCAACGTTAGGGTCCCATTCCTATGGGTTAAGGACTTGTCTCTCAGGGAGCTCAGCTAAATGCCACTCAAAATGCTAAAATCACCCACTCAGGGATAATTGGCTTGGAGTGTCTTCAAGGGAGCAGGCAGGTGAATGCAGAGTCCTGAAGAAGGAGATTCCAGGTGGCAAGTTCTGAGAGGCTGTGCCTTACCCCGCTCCCTGCAGCCAGCCCGCCAGCCCAATTTTATCTGAAACTGTTCCCACAAAAGAATTCTTCACATATACACACACACATGTAAATATATATATATGTGTGTGTGTGTGTATTTACAAATATATATATTTACAAATATATATAATACATATTTTTACAAATATATATATGTGTATATATATTTTTTAAGTCACAAACTTAAGGCATTTCCTTAAAAGGCCATGAGAATTTGTGACCTTCTTTTCAAGATGCCAAAGCAAGCACCACCTCTGTCTAGAGAGCACCTTAATAATTTAGTTTCCTGGAACCAGCCGTGGTGGCATGCACCTGTAGTCCCAGCTACTCAGGAGGCTGAGGCAGGAGGATCCCTTGAGGCCCAGGAGTTGGAGGCTGCAGTGAACTATGATGACACCACTGCACTCCAGCCTGGGCAACAGAGAAAGACCCCATTTTAAAAAAAAAGTTTAATTTCCTTATTATGAAAAGGTGGCAGTGACAGGAGAAGGGTTGGCCAGGCCCCCTGCATGGCAGGGTGGCACAATCATATGTCTTGGAGCAGTGTGGCACAGATGCGAACCAGGGAAAACTGGAGAAGGCAAGAAATGTTTGGAGAGCTTCAAATTAGAAAAATACAACAAAACCCGAGACAGGAGTGAACACGCAGATTGAGCAAACCATCTCAGAAGGGCTGAATTTGTCTTGTGGGGTTTGTTCTATGATTTCTTTGGGTGTCAAAGTTTAATGCTTCTACATTGGTCTCTGGGTGCCAGGAGAACTAAGATGAACCCAATGAGTAAAGACTGAAAATTCCTTCTGAGGATGGGGAATAATTTGGGATTCCTGTTGGGAATGGGTAATGATAACGAAAATGATTTCAAGGGTACAGAAGTGACTCTTCTCTCTTCCTTCCCATCTCTCTCCCCATCGATGCTCACGTTTGTTCTCCTATCAGCCATCTGATTTTTGTGCACAGGGCCTACAACTTGTGTGTAATGACTCCTGCATCATGCAGGGCCTTGGCAGAGGCCCAGACACATGGCACGTGAACAGCAGCATGGCTTTGTGCCAAGTGCAGTGGAATTTGTCACTGAGGATTTCCCCAAGGCCTGGACCACGTGTCCCGGCAGTACTCAGAGATGCTTGGTAGTGAGCTAATAATGCTCCCATGCTATAATAGTATGAGGCCATCAAAGAACGTATCTTCCCAGTCGCCCCCTAGGCCCATTCCAGAATGCTGTGGTACCCCACACGTCCGTCCTTGGGTGCCTCCTCCATCGGTGCTCATTCACTCGGCCATTTCATCCTGTCCTTTAAATGCCTGCTACACACTGATGACTCCCAGATTTCCATTTCTAGTTCCTCCCACTTCCTAAGTTCTCAACTTATATGTCTAATTGCCTATTTGACATCTCCATTTGAATATCCAATAGCCTTTCCAAATTAATGTAATCAAAACCTGACTCTTATTACCCTCCCAAACATTCTTTCCCCCAAGGGCTGCCCTCCCTAGTAAATGACACCATCGTTCATCTAAAAACTCAAGACCTTCCCGGATGCCTTTTCTTTCTCCCACATCTTACCCCAATCGCTCAGAGTGTGGATCCTATCAGCCCTTCCTTCAGAACACACTCGGAATCCAACCGCTCTTTACAGCGTCCTCTGTTCTCACCCTAAACCTGGCCACCATCGTTTCTCAGATGGACAACTCTGGTGACTTTCAAGCTGTCTACTTGCTCCCCGTCCTCCACTGTCCCCCACAATCCCTTTAAAAGAACTTGGGTCATACTGATCCCTTGCTCAGAATTCCTGCTGGTTTTTCATCACACTTAAAATCAAGCCCAAAGCCCTCACGTATCCCACGGGACCCAGCCTTGGACCCACGCAGCATCTCCTCCCCCTCTGCCGCTCGCTTCCACTCTGCTTTCTTTGCTGTTCCTCAGACACCGCACGCGTGCTCTTTTCTCAGGGCCAGTGAAGCGCAGTCCTTTTAACTGTGCTTCGGAATGATGCTGCTGCGGCTGGCGGCCTCACTCAGTTTAGGATTCTCAAGATACCGCTTTCTCAGAGAGCACTGCTTAGGCCACACTAGCCTTCATCACCCTCTGTCTCCCTCCCACTTAGCGTTGCCAGACACTGTTATGCAATTTCATTGATTTATTTGCAGTCTGTTTTTCCATGAAAAGAGCGCTTCTCAGCTGGGCGCAACTGCCCCCACTGCTACCTTTAGGGGCCCTTGGCCATGCTGGAGCCCTTCGTGTTTGCGACAGCAGAGCGACTGCCGCAGACCTCTAGCGAGTAGAGGTCCAGGATGACGCTCAACATCCCACAACACACAGGCAGCCCCCGCAGCAAAGCATGATCCACCCAAACTGTCAGCAGTGCCAGGTTGAGGAGCCCTGCGTTAGACTCCGAGGAGGAGGACTTCCTCTTTCTCGTCCACTCCGGCACCCGGGACAGTACTTGGCACGCAGCAAGGACTCAGCGAACATTTGGCGAGTGAATGAGTGACCGTCTATGCTAAGGTTGGCTACCTTTCTGTTTCTAACCTGCAAGCTGGGCTCAAGTTTTCTCTGTCCGTGAATCTCATATAACCGGGAAGGTTCTGGGCAGCGGGGGCAGGAAATGAGTTCAGAGGACAAGGCCGCCCTTTGTCAGGAATCCACCATGCCGCCTTCTCAGTCCTTTCTCCATCGCCAGCTCCCCATTCGGGCCAGAGCGTCGTTGGCTGGTTTGCAGGGGTGGATCACAGGAAGGGGCCTTGATTCTTCCTCTCGTTTGCACCCTAAAATCTCTCCATCCCACGCACAAAGCCGCTCTGACCATGAAGGTTAGGGCTCTGAAATGCAAAAGTTAAGTCCTGACACTGGCTTTATACCTGCTAGGCATCCCTTCCTTGAAGCAGCAAATGCCGTATCTTCCAGTCTGCTCTGTCTTTTTCAGGCAGAGAGTTAGAAAAGGGCCGTAAAATTATGCAAAGTATCACAGGATGCTTTAGCTACTCTGAATTTAACCACTCCTCATGACCGCATGGTCAGGGAAAAATATCATTTGATATTTCGAAAATAGTATACCATCATCTTAGAATTTTTCAGTACTGCAGAAGTATGTGTTCATGCATGTATATGTAAATAGTACTATTGAGAGATTTATTTTAAGGAATTGGCTCTTGTGACTGTGGGGGCTGGCAATTTCAAAATCTGTAGAGTGAGCCAGCAGGCTGAAAACCCAAGCACGAGTTCATGCTGGAGTCTTGAGGCAGAATTTTCTTCTTCTCTGAAAAACTAGGTTTTGCTCTTAAGGCTATCAACTGATTGAGTGAGGCCCACCCTCGTTAGGAAGGTAAGCTTCATTATTTAAAGTCAACTGGGTGGAAGATGTTAACCACATCTCCAGAATACCTTCACAGGAACATCCAGCTTAGTATTTGGTTACATATTGAGGTGCTATAGCCTAGCCAAGTTGGCACATAAAACTAACCATCACGTCTGGTAACTGGGAGACTCAAAAATGTGAGCTGAGCCTGCCCCTGTCAGTCCATCTCTTTGTTAGTGGCTAGTAGCATCCACTTTGCATAGAAGGTTAGCTTGATATATACACCGTAAAGTCGCAAAATCGCCTGGGTTATCATGAAGACCTGCACCAGCCCATGGATGCCTGAGGGTAGAATTGCAGCAGATCCCAGCATGAGTTTTGAGTTTGGGGTTTTCGTAGCCCAGAAAGCACCTTGCCACTTGCCTCCAGTGAAGGAATAACTGGGCCCAAGCCCTCACAAACCAGTTTCAGTATGACCCTGATTAAAACGTCCTCCCAGCAAAGCTGAGAAACAGCTGTTTCTCTGCGACTGGCCCAGCACACGCAGCCATCCTGCATCCCTGGAGGCCGTTCCTCAGAAGCCAGCTGTTGTGAGGGGGAAGATGAAAGGTGTCAGTCCCATTGTAGTGCTTGTAACTTAGGAGAGGCAACAAGATTCTTCCTTTGTTTTATCCTTTCAAGTTTAACAGTTAGTCATTACGACTGAGGGCAGGAGTTATCATTTCCAGCTTTTGCTGGATGGAGTGGAGCGATTTATCAGTCTCCTTAGTTAGAAAAAAATATTTTTGCTCCAACCGGGGTGAGTTTTCTCTGTTCCAGGCTGTTTTTGTTGATCTAGCAGTGTAAGCACAGCCGTTTAGTGAGTTAGATTATGAAGGGAGCAGGAGTTTCAGGTGCCAAGAGGTTCACCAGGTTTCCAAATTAAAGCTGGAAACTTTAATTTGACTAAGGAGAAGGCGAGATTTCTGTTGTTCTAGTTGCAGAAGAAAGAGTGGTTTTTGTTTATAAGTGAGAGTTCTAGAGGCTTTCATTACCTTCCTTTGTTTCAGAACTGCTTCTTGCTCAGGGTTTTGTCTCGTTTGGCTTTGTTTTTTTAAGAGACAGGGTCTTGCTCTGTCACGCTGGCTGGAGTACCATGGTGCAATCATAGCTCATTGCAGCCTCCAATTCTTGCACTCAAGAGATCCTCCTGCCTCAGCCTCCCAAGAAGCTGGGACTACAGGCACACATCACCCATCTAATTTTTTTTTAGTAGAGATGGGAGTGGGTAGGTGTTGGGGAGGGGGAAATCCTTTCTGTGTTGCCCAGGCTGGTCTCAAACTCTGGCCTCAAGCAATCCTTCTGCCTCAGCCACCCCAGTAAGGAAATGTTTTTTTAGTTCATCCAGGTAGGTGCAATTTAAGAAGAAGGGTCCAAACACTGTATTTCATGCTATAATTTTTATCCATCCAAATTCTGAATCCATTTTTCTCCTTCTAAATAGTAAGTACTAAGTTTAGATTGACGTGCTGTTTATTAAACATACATTATCTCTTTCTGAGGAAATTGGGGCTAGGAGTTTAAATGACTTGGCCAGTATTCCCTGCCAGTAGATCCAAAATCAGATCCTAACCCTACAGCACAGTGATCTACCTGGCATACAACATCTGAATCTAAACACAATCTTTGGAGAGAGTTCTCAGGAATGCATCATTTATAAAAAGGCAGAAATTTTAGGAACCAAAAATTTAAATGGATAAATAAATAGCAAATATATACATACACATACATACACTTGTGTTTATATATATGTGCGTGGATATATACATATATATGTATATGGTGAGGGAGGCAAATTTGTGAACTGATTAATTTATACTAAAGTGTAAATGACTCCATATACATTTCCTCCTAGAGATAAGTTTCTTTAAACACATTTGTTTAAAGATGACTAAAGGGCAGTATTTAGCCTGAGGGAATACATAGCAAATGGTATAATTTTATAATATAAAATACAGTATACATATACCGTTATACCTTACAATATAATACAGTATCAGGTCATTGACAAAGATAATTTGTCTCAGAAAAAAGATGTTACCTTTATTACAGTCTTCAAACCACATCAAAGTTATATTTTAGCACACACATCTGAAAGCAAATTTTTTCTAATGTTTATATCATGAGTAATTTGGAAACATTACATTTATTCATTGTGATACTTAATACTTAATAAGCAAATTTTGAATACTTATGAATCAGACAATGTTCCAGAAACTGAGAGTATGAAAATCACTAAACCAACCATTGCTTCCAAAGAAATACGGCATGGAAGGAAATTTCAAAAAGTTATTGGAATCCAGAGATGGGCGCACTTACTCTGGCCCAAGCATGAGGCTATTATTGGGAAGGAAACATCTGAGCTGGGCTTGAAATATGAAGTCTACCAGGTGGAGGGGGACGACAGGGGCCTGGCAGGCAGAGGCAATAGCCTGTGGCCAGGGACATGGATCAGAATATTTCATGTTGCAAGAGATTGTCAAAAGAATCTGTCGCATGTTCAGCAATCTTACTGAACACCTACGTTGTATCTGGCAGTGTCAGGCACCGGGGATACAAAGGTCAATGAGACAGAGACCCTGCCATGTGGAGGCAGAATCACTGTGTACTGGGACTTGGAAGGATCTCAGCGATAATTTAATTCAGTACTTTCCCAAATAGATGTTATGAAGAAATGCTTCCTAGGCCCCTAGTGAGGCAACAGGGCACTGGAGGGAGATGCAAGTGTGTTAGTCAGCTTAGGCCAAGCCGAGCTGCAATAACAAATAACCCCGTAATCTTAATGGATTACAACAGTGAAGAAGAATTTCTTGCTCATATGACATGACCATCATGAAACAGCTGACTTTGTTTCATATCTTCCTCATTCTATAATCTGCTGAAGGAGAAGCTCTTGTCTGGGACATGCTGGTCCCCTCCAGAGGAAAGGAGAAGAGTGGTGGATAATGGCTTGTAAAGCTTCTGTTTAACAACAGCACCCGTCACTTCAGCCTACACTCAGTGACCAAGGGCGAGTCACATGGTCAAGCCTGACATCAGTGCAATAAGGTAGTTCCTTCCTCCTCCAGGAACGGGGAAAGATATTTTGAGTAGTGGTGCAACTTTCATCATGGGATTTAGGAATTCACTATCCCAGCTTCAACTATTGCATCTCCATGACGAACTCTTTCAGATATTGGATGCATGTGCAACATTTTGCCTAAAGCAAGTGTAGCAAAGAATGCTAGATGTCCACGAAAACCTATTCTCTCCTTCCGTCAGGTAGGCATGACACCTTGCATCAAGGTTTGGCTGTGTGGCCAGTTCTTAGCAATAGAATATAAGTAAAAATAATCCATGTGATCTCAGGCCATGACTTTTAAAGAGCAGGTGTGTGTTTTCTCCAGCATGCCTGTTCCCTGAGCGCAGTAAGATGCAGGCAATGGCAAGGCCTGGGAGCTCACGTAGTCACAAGGGAGCAGATGCATGGCGTGGAGGAAAGCCACCAGCTGTGCCATGTTGGATTGTTGGGTGACCGAGAATGAAGTTTCTAATTTTTAAAGCCATATACATTTTAGAGTGTATTTAGTGTAGCTATTTAAACTCTTGAGGCTGTGCATATAAAAATAAATTTGGTCTCATCTAATTTCCTTGTTCCGAGATGTTAAGAAGCAGATCAGGGAGGGGTAGGACTTGCCCACACTTACACAGAGTTTATGGTAGAATGAGAACTTCAGCCTGGTTTCTGGACTCACAGGTCAGGGTTTCTCCCACTGTGGCTGGTTGATACCCCAAGGGATGGATGACATGATTACAATTCAGGTTGCAAATTTCTAGTTCATGCTCTGAATCTGGTCCAACAATGTGTCCCATGCTCCCTGCAGAGAGTTTTAAAATAATATTAGTTATTGGCAAATAATGAGATATTAGGCTATTGCACAAGAGTGGTCAGGTTCCAGCTCCTGTTGAAAAATCATGAGACCTGGCAACACTGTGTCCACATTCCCAGGAGGGGACAGCGGCTGCTGCTCCTTCCTCTTTAGATGGGCCTGTGCTCCCCGGTTCACCAGGGTCTCTTCCACACCCCGCTATTTTCCCATCATCAAGGCGTGGGGTTACCGTTTATTGTAATACTTGTATGGACAAATAGTAAAGAAGAATATCAATTTTTCTTTTTCTCTTGTCCTTAAAAAAGACAGAATAATGAACCAACAAGAGAATAAAACAAGTCAAAGAAAATGGGAGAGAGTCTACACATTTCTTTGGGAAGGTGAAGGACCGTCCGTCACCCCGCCCCTTCTGTTATTTGCATTACCTGGCTACGCCTCCATGAGTATTTGCATTTTAAACACCTGGACTAAAAATTCATGTGGGTGAGCATCTAACAAAAAGGTGGAGACCCTCATAAATAAACCTCTCTTTCCCAAAGGCCGTCCCTGACTTGGGACAAGAGTTCCTTCCTGAGCCAGAGGTGCCTACACTGGTGTGGTCTGATCCGGTCCTTCAGCCTCACGGTGGGTGCCTGCTGGGCCCTGGCACCGTGCCAGGAGCCTGGGCTGGTAGGAGGGCTGGGGACCCACAGTGACTGAGATGGGGTCTCTGTTCCCCAGAGGCAGGGACTAAACATCAAGGAGGGCATGAGCCGCCAAGGATCTGGCCCTAAATAGCAGTACTATCAGCCTTATCTTTTAAAATTTTTAGTTTCAATTTTTTTCTTTTCCTTTTAGCTGACATGTAATAATTGTACATATTTATGGGATACACAGTGGTATTTCGATACACGTATTCAATACGTAATGATCAAACCAGGGTCATTAGCATATCCATCACCTCAAACATTTATTATTTCTTTATGTTGGGAACATTCAAAATCCTCCCTTCTAGTTATTTTGATGCAGAGATTATTGTTGACTGTAGTCACCCTACTGTGCACCAGAGCACCAGAACTTATTCTTCCTGACTGTCGCTTTGTACTGTTGACCAGCCTCTCCCCAGCCCCTGGTACCCACGATTCTACTCTCTATTTCCATGAGATCAACTCTTCTAGCTCCCGCATGTGGGTGAGTACTTGTGGTATTATCTTTTTGTGCCTGGCGTATTTCACTTAGTGTAAGGACCTCCAGGCTCATCCATGTTGCCACAAATGACAGCATTCCATTCTCTTTCATGGCTGAATAGTATTCCACAGTGTCTAGGTGAACACTTAGGTTGACTCCATACCTTGGTTATTGTGAATAGTGAGTGCTGACCTGTCTTGAATGTACTGCTTTCCTTTCTTTCAGATCTCAACCCAGACTTGGGATTGCTGGATCATGCGGTAGTGCTACTTTTATTTTTTTGAGGAAACTCCATACTGATTTTCTTAATATGTCAGTCTTATTTTCCCCTCTTCAGCACATATGACAAATGATTTGCCCACGAAGGATGTCCCTCCCAAAGCCTGTCCAGGGGGGATGGATGTGTCTTGTACTAATATGTCTGAATACGAGCCGGGCTTTTTGTTCTATGCGTCCTATGAGCCCTTGTACCCTATCAGCTGAGAACTCTGCTTTCATGGCTTGTAGAAAAGCTAACACAAAAAGGGAAGCCATTTTGGCTTTTGCTATTTAGAAGAATAGGTAATAAGTTCCAGCACAACTCCAGGCTCCAAGACTAGAAATGTCGCTACTTGGATGTTTGTGCAAACCTCTGCTCAAATGTCCCTCCTTGTAAGGCCTTTTGCTCATTGCCCAGTGGGAAATCACATCCCTCCTCCCCATCTCTCATCCGTCTGGTGGGTCTCTGTGAATTTGATCTGCTCTCTGCAAATCCAGTTTGGGAGCAGGTGGGGGTGCACGGTGGGGGTGTTGTCAATGGAAACCCCACACAGACTAGGAGATCGGGAGTGAAAGGGAGCTGGGCTCCTTCCCAAGCAGAGAGCAGAGAGGCCAAAGCTGCCAGGGTGGACACAGCCACATGGAACATCTCGGCCGACAAGCCAGACCGTGGTGGAGGGGAAGCAGAGTGTTTCCGGAGCGCTCGGGGTTCAGCTCTGAGAGCTGATGGACCTGGCAGGGCCTGAGGCCGTGCGTGGAGCTCCAGGCGGGGATGGGGACATTCCGTCTTGAAGGATGGCGATGTGGGGTCCAGGGCTCCCCCTGTCCCTGCAGGGCCTTCCCTCTGCACAGGCCCCTCTGCTCGGCTCCAGATAAATTGGGAGGAGAGAGCAGCCCTGACTCAACTGAAATCAAGTGTACACCTCTCAGTGAATTGAGGGTCTAAACAAAAATTGTGTTTAAAAGAGTCACATTTCTCACGCATCTGTGTTTATGGACTGAAATGTGAATTCCTAACACGACAGCTCCTCACACTGTGTGGCCACCACTTTCTCTCCCACTCGCGGATTGCACACGAGTGATGCAGTTGTAGGGAATAATCTCGATCCACTCTGATTTCTTCCTAAAGAGTAATTAATTCACCAAGTTCCATGACTTGGTTCTCGTTTGTCAGGTTCCTTGTTAATAATGCCCATCGCGACTGATTATGAAAACGTGTTCCAGACTTACTGCTATAATAGAGACAAATACAAAAATAAATTTTAAATATGCCTGCTGTCTTGTCATTATGGGGAGAAACCTGGACCATGAATCACAGGACTCTGCCGATCGCCAAGTTCTGGTGACATCTTTGCCACCTATTAGCTGTGGGCCCCTGGCAAGTCTCTTTCCCTCTCTGGGCTTCTGACTTCTCATCAGATGATGATCAGAAATGAAGTGGCTTGTCAATCACATGTAATTGTCATAACCGCATACCTGCTATGCTGTTGTATATGTAATTATTTTTATTGAATTCAATTAGGAATTGGACTATTTCGGTTATGTTGTTTGAAATCATTCCACGGGGGACGCATTAAGATGGGTGAACTTTAAATGTCCCTTCACCCTCTGGCATTCTGGCCTGCGCCCTGTGACTCTAGGGGACAAAGACGGGGCCATCTCCAAACTTCCCACAGGCAGAGTCTACTCAGCCCACCGCCTGAACATCGGGGTAGGCCCATCTTTTGTTCCCGAGGTGTGGCCGGAGCTGCAGGTGATTCTTAGATAAATTCTTCAAAAATATTTGACAACCTCACTTCTGTTAACTGTTCCTCCAAGGGATTTCAGTTGGTTCCCTGTTTTCTTGTCATTTATATTTTACCACTTATAGGTGCCGCTTACCTTCAAGGTGTGACACAAATCGGAATGTCTTGCATTGCACGCTTCAGGTAGAAAGAAATAAATCGAAATGAAGAGGAGGATTTGCCAGTTCTCCACGAGAGGGCAGCAGAGTAGTGAGAATCGGGGTTCTCCGAGGCTTTGTAGCAGAAAAGTGTTGACATGTGACTTGGCAATTGAATAATTTTTGATACTGTCCTGACACATAAACACCTAGAAGCAGGTTTTCAAAGGTTATTTGCACACTAAAAGAGGAATTAAGAAAACGAACTTGCATGCCAAAAGTAATTTTCAATATTCTACAAAGAACCGTGGCCTCATTATGAGATTGTTTTGAGAGAATATTCCACTATCGTTAACTGGATATGTTAAACTTAACTGGCAAACACGCGCTCGAAACAAATTAGGCTGCATGGACCTAAGAAAGTAGATCCAGTGACTAATAAAAATTTCTGCTGGGATTTGGGGACTGGCCAACTCACCCAAAAGGAGAAATTTACTTTTAAGTGACTTTTCTACATGGCCCAGCCCCTGGGGCCGCTAGAATTGTGATATTACATGGTTAAACAGTTGTACGCACGCTACATGGTTGTGTGTGCTATCGTGCTAATTTATTTTTAAGCTACGACTCCACCTTCCTCATAAAAAGTCAGCAAATTATTAGAGTTTATTCCATTGACGTTCTCACACCTTGAGAAATAGCCCGTTTGTATTATCACAGTTTGATATATTTCCCATTTACTGAGCTTCTTTGGCACGTTGGCATTTTAATTTAATTATACTTTTGGCTAATGGTCTTTATTTTTCAGTGTCTGTGTGTAAAGCGCCTGTAGGTTTGATTATCCGCCCCCTCCTCCTCCCAGTGTCAAGCTGTAGTGCAAATTTATAAACTGACAAAATTCAGTGTAAAATTCAGGGAGGTGAAATTAAGGAATTTGTAAAGAAATCCTGCTTGTACAATGAGGCATTTTCCTCACTTGCAGAGTATGGCCCCTTCTTGCATACATTTAGTTCCTGGCTTTGGTGTCCCCAACAGGATCCACAGCACAAAGGAATGTGGGCTGGATGCTCATCTGGCTCAGACAGGGACGAGGGCCACCGAGGGGCATGGACTCCTCTAAGCCCCTAGGGAGGGATACAAGCAACAATAGTGAGAGTAGCGTTTTCTTGGCTTCTTGGTGATGCTGAGAGCTTGTTGAGGCTTCTCTCCTTGGAATAGCAGCAACTGATCATGAAGAGCTGTAGCTCTTCTTGAAGACTGCAGGCTGCTAGTGGCGTCCAGACCGGGGCTCTCCCAGGACCTCTGGGCTGCATTGGTGTGTGTTTCCTAGCAAAGAAGACCTAACGAATGGGTATGCCGGGAGAGGCGCATATACACATCCTCGCTCACATTTCACATAAGTGTGTGCATCTCTGTTCCTTAATCTTAAGACACTGCTGACTGTAAGACACACCATTGATTCAATAACAGCCTTCCAAGAAAAGAAAAAAAAAAGAAGAAGAAAGAAACACTGCTGGATTAAACATACACATCGATTGCAGGGTACATTCCAGTTTCAGAAATGCTAAAAGGTGAAAAACAAAGGCTGATTTCAAAATCTTGGAGATTTAGAATATATATTTTTGACAGATGCATTTAAGGCAAAGCTGCCTTCCCAAATATGTCCTGGAGAAAAACTCAGTGCCTGAAAGCCTATGTGACCATAGTCGAGTTCACAAGTCATGATCCATACATGGGCGAGCGATGAATGAAAACGACGTGTGTCCCTGGGAGTGCTCTGCAAACTGTAAAGTTCTGGGCCAACGTTGGCTTTGGCGTTTTATTTCACTAGGTGTGCGTTACTTGTTTGTTTTCATTTACTCAGTTTTTCACACAGGGCATTCCCAATACCCCTTACCCCGTCGCCTGCCCCGTCAGCTTGGATGATTTGCATTATGAAAGTGTGTGGACGAGAACCAATTCATTTAATCAGTCTAATAAAGCCTAGGACCATGTATTTGCCTGCTCTTGAAAAGACATCCATCCCTCTACTCCTGCTGAGAAATCCAGGAGAGTTACAGTGGGGGAGCGTTTTCTGTTAAACTAGAAGGGGTCGCAAGGGGGTGGGACGCGCATCAGGCAAGGTCTTGGTGACACCAACAAGAAACCCGGGAACCATCCATTGCACACCTTGGTGGGAGGCAGGACTCCAGACACAGGGAGGACGCTGCTGGCTTCAGTGAAAGCAGGAAGGCGATGAAGAGACACACGATTGAAGAACAGAGCCTGTTAATGACCTTACTCAAGGGATCTTACGGCACACGATGTGCATGCAAATTGACACAATGGATACGATTGCAGCAGGGTTTCATTCTCATACATCGGAGCCAGGAGAGAAGGAGACGGGGGCTTAGATGCCATCCTTTGATCTTTGCTCTCCTGCAAGCGGAAGTCCTGCTCTTGCCTAACTGTCAGCCTCCTCACTGGTCAGCCTTCTTGGTGATAATGCCCCCTCTCTCCCTTACCTCTCCTTTTGCCGCTCAGTTGCTTGCTTGAATGAGCGAAATCCTTGTGCACCATGAGAGGTAGGACACAGTCAGAGACGTAATGGGAGCCAAGCCATGTAGAGTGTCTGAGATCTTCAGGACTTTGGATCTCCCTGGTTACTCCCTGGTCTGGCACGGGTAGGGGGCGGGGCGGGCGGCCACAGGGAAGCAGGGAGACCAGTTAACCAGAGATGAGATGAATGCAGTGGGGAAATGGGGGAGGAGGAGGAAGCGGCTTGATACCAAAGAGTGGGTGGGGAGGAGGGAGGCTGTTAGATGCTGACATATTTTTAAAGGACGGGGTTGGATGCAGGTGTGACGGAAACAGTAAAGGAGAGCAAGATGGCACTAAGATTTTGACCTGAGCAAATGGAAGAATAACATTGCCACTTTGTGATATGGAGAAAATATTTGTTTTAAAAAATGCCAAATGTTAAAGTTGTACCAGTCAAAAGAGGGAACAAGTAACATTGGGGCTTGAGTGAGGCTGAGTGAGAGAGAGCAGAGCAGAATTCAAGGAGAGGTGTAAGAGAAAACGAATAGCCGAAGACAGCCAGCCCCTTGACAATGCTGGGCTGTGCAGCAGGCCCGGGTTAGGGTCAACCTGGGAAAATGTTTGCCTTTAGTTATTACGTAGTTATGTGTGTGTGCTGTCTTCTCTTCCTTTCTGGAATCATACGTTCTTTGATAACAGGGGTCTTTCTAACTCTCTGGCACATAGCAGTCACTCAGTTAACACTTCCTAATTGGCTGACTAGAGCAGGAGCAATAGCTCGAGCCTAACTCATTTCCCGGCATGAAGTTCACAGATCTAATGAGAAGGGTGGCCCGGCGAGGGAGTAATCATCTTTCTTACTTTCCTGAAGCCGTTTTGCTCTCAGAGCAGCTTGTTCCCTGGTTCTCACATTCGGAGGTAGGTATTCCATGGAACGCTGCGGCGTCCTTCTCACCTGCTCTGTCTGGTCCAGGGGTCTTAGGGAGGGAACAGTCCTGGCATGGTTTTCCTAGTAAAGAGTTTGGCCTTGTGGTGGTGTTCACTAGGGATTCGGGGGTTGGGGGGTAGACCCCCATCTGAGGGATGTGGTGAGCATTGTGGAGGGGAGGGGCATGCTTGAAATGTATTTGGGGAAGGGAATTAGGGGTCTTAATAGGGGGAAGGAAATCCTCTAAAACTGATTTATGTGAATAGCTGTACAACTTGGTAAAATTACTAATAATCATTTAATTGTACATTTAAAATGGAGTAAAGGCATGATATGTAAATTATACTTCAATAAAGAAAAAAAAGAGTTCGGCCTCAAAGTGCTAGAACCTTAAAGAGAGGAAGCGATGGGCTGCAATTAGGTGCAGTTGGTCCTTTTGTTTTTATGCATTTGGGGGACCCATATTCAGTGACTCATGGGTGGCAGATGGGATGGTCAGAAGTCCGGTGTTGTGGGAGACACTTGACCATTTTGCAAACCAAAGAAAAGCCCATGTCGCCTCCGTCGTTCACTTTTGCTGGGAAGGCGATGGGGCAGCTGAATGGATATGGCCATCAGAACTGGTGGTGTCTACTGAGAAAATGAACGATTCTGGGTTCTTTTCAAGGCGCGGCTTCATTGTTCCATCATTCTTTGGCAGCTGTGTTCTTGGCCACTTTTCTCGCTTTAAAGGACTTAGTGGAGAAAACAGACAGACTCTCCCCAGGTTCACTCCCTCGGCTGTCAGAGTCCTCTCCTCCTCAGTGACGGTGCAGGCGCCACCCCCACCCAATGTTTGGCCTAGAGGGTGCTGTGCTCATGGGGGAAAGAGCCGCCTAACCAGCCCACGGACGAGGCACCCTGGGCGCCTATCCTGGCGGAGAGATTGGGAGGCCGCTTTCCTGGGGAGACGGGATGTCCAGCCCACAGGTGCCAAAGCTGCCCATGCAGGGCCCCGACTGGGCTACAGTCAGCCATGTAGGAGTTTGCTGGAGCCCCCAGGCTGCCACCTCTGTGCCATCCTCACGTGCTCAGTTACAGTGGGGCTTGGGGAAAAGGTTGGAAAATATTCAAAACCATGGAAGCCATGAGATGTTTTTGCTTTCTGGGAAAATAGGATTCTTTTCCCCTTCAAAAGGGACATCTGGTGGTAAGAGATGTGAGAAAAAGCACACGGAATCGGGAGAAAAATGGCCCATTTCGTCATAGGGGAGGGAAACTTTTCCTACACTGTTATCGTTTCCTTTCTTGTTCATGTAGTACGAGTCGGGCTTAAATCTCAGCCCTTCCACTTATCAGTCACGTGACTGTTGAGAGTCATTTAAACTCTTGTGACCCAGTTTTTCCATCTACACAATGAGCATAAAAATAATGCCCATTTCTCAATATTATAATGAGGATTAGAAAATGTAACACCTTCACGATGCTCAGAACAGAGCTGGGTGCTAGAAAGCACTCAGCAAGGGTTGTTCTTGTGGCCGTTACGTGTTACTGCCCCAAACACCTGTCCTTGAAGAGTCATCGGAGTTCCGCACGAGCAAGAGCTGATGTGGAGGTGAGAGCCATGGGTGCCCAGGCAGGGGGGAGAATCCAGAATGAACAAAATGGTGGTGGGGAGAAGCCACCGGAGCCCTTCTCAGCAGGGGGGTGTTTGCCAGGAGCGCAGTTGGGAATTATCATTTCCATCTCATTGAGAGAGAGTTGTAGCTGGTGCGGGTGACACAGCTGGGATCCTGGGCACCTGACGCCCTTGACCATCTGCCCTTTCCGCGGGCCCGGCAGGCTGGTGTAGGGTGTTTGCCATTCGAGCCTGGTTGACTCTTGGCTGCAAGACGGAGGTCCATAAAGCCCGGCTCCCTTGCTGCTGGAGAAACCTGCTTCTAAAATTGTGATACATGAGCATCAGGTGTTCAGTTTTTCTAGAAAGAGATAAAGGATCAAGCAGGAGACAGAACGTCTGTTTTCTGAGGACCCTCAATCTCCCCACCTTTGCACCTAAAAGGTACTCAGTGCACAAATATCTTTACAGCTACCTATAGTTACTGGAATTAATTCCCCCCCAAAATGATATGTTGGAGTCCCAGCCTCCAGTCTACCAGGAGATGACCTTATTTGGAGGTAGGGTCTTTACAGAGGTAATCAAGTTAAAGTGAGCTCGTTCGGGTGGGCCTTAATCCAAAATGACCAGTGTTCTTATAAAAAGGGAGATTTGGACACAGAGAAAGACATTCGTAGAGGGAAGATAATGTACAGATACAGACAGAAGGTGGCCATCTGTAAGCCAAGGAGGGAGGCCTGGAAAAGATTCTTCCGTTGAAGCCCTCAGAAGGAACCAGCTGTGCTGACACCTTGATTTCAAACTCCAGCCTCTTAGAACTGCTGAATTTCTGTTGTTTAAGCCACCCAGTTTGTGGGACTTTGTTATGGCAGCCCTAGTAAACCAATATAATCACCTATGGCATTTACTGCATCTTAGATCACTCTACTGATGCCTTTTAATCTATCCATCAGTGGGTTAATAGGATCTTTAGCAATATAGGCAACAGAGTCTGTGGTATCAGGGCTACCTCCAAAGGCAAATGAAGTAGACTGCAGAGAATGGTTTGCAATGGTGATTCTGCAGGTCGACAACTTGGGCCGGGCTCAGTCGAGTATTTTTCTGCGGGTCTTTTTTAAGGTCACTCATGTGACTTCAGTTTTAGGGGCTCACTTTGCCTGGAAAGTCTAAGATGGCTTCACTCACAAGTTTGATGGGTGGCACTGGCTAGGACAGCTGGGATGGCTGTGATAGCTGAGTGCCCAGCTGACTTCCTATCCACAAGGAGACTAGCCTGTGTTCTTTGCATGGCAACTGTAGGGTTCCAAGAGCTTTATCCACATTCTTAATGATTTTCTGGAAGTGAAATTGCTAGGTCAAAGGGCAGGTATAGTTTTAAGACTTTGCCACAGTCTTACAAAAATGCATCTTCTTTTAACAGATTTTATGACCAGGTACTATCTATACAGCAATTATCCCTTTGCTGATGTTTCCTATCACTCACGTTCATGTGTAGGAAAAAAAAAAAGCCACACTCTCTACCTGACTGCATTCAATCAATTCCTAAATTAAGTAGTGCAAGTGGAAATGTAATTCAGCACATGTATCCCCGAGGAGCAAGTGGACTGAAAATTTGTTGAGTGGGTTTCATCCCCCATTATGAAACATATCACAATTTTCCTAGTTGGACAAGAAAAAAGAAGCAAGCCTTTTTTCTTTTAATTAAATTATTTTAGCATTAAAACTGAATAACACGTCTACAGTTTCCTTTGTTCAGGAAAACCATGCATTTCTGTAATTTCCCAAATAATATCACTGGAGCACCTATTCATTTAAAATCCAAGAAGACATGCTTATTTAAAAACATCACTGCCATTATGTTTCAAGAGCTCTAACAGAACATTATTCAACTTTAACATCTACCTAGATATTTTCCACTAGAGAGCCAGATGGGGCCAAAGTGAGCATGGCTGTAGGGTAGGGAGTTTCAGAGAGAATGCTTTTTTACATCTAAGAGCTGCATAAATAACTGTGCCCATCTGCTTGCAACACAGACACTTAAAGGGGCGGGACGAATGCAAAGTCAATAGAAGGGTTACTTGGCAACCCCTGGGATCCTGCGCGCCCAGTCAACTTTTCCCAAAATTATCGTTCAGGAGGCACAGACACACATAGGCTAAATATCAAGTAGTGACATTTCAATACCTCATTTATCAAGCAGGAAGAAGAGGAAAAAACTAGATCTAACCTCTAAAAGGGATTCTGAAATCCAAATCTTTTGAAAACAGGTTCTGAAAACTGTCCTCAGGCAATCTTTTCTCCCCACTGGCAGTGATGGTAGTAAGGTTGGGAAGACAGGGATGTGTTTCTTTGGTTTCCGTGTGATTTCTTTCCAAGGGCCTATATTTCAAGCCGTATTTCGAGCTGAGCTGCCTTTCTCTATGTTTCTCGTAGAATTGACTATATTGGTTTCCTCACTGGTAGGCAAAGGTTAAAACAAGCAAACAAACAGGCAGAAAATACTACATTTCATTCCAAGCTCTTTATTAAGCTCATCTTTAAAATCACACTGGCACCTTCTGTGGACATATAGCTTTGAAATTATCTGGGCATTGCGCTCACAGAAGCTCAAGTTCCAGTCCAAGCTCAGCCACATGCCAGCAATGTGACACGCAGATCACGCACCCTCTCTGAGTCTAGGGGTATTCCCTGCAGGAATGAGAACTTACCTCCTACTTTCAGGGGCCATTATAGTCTGGAGCAATTGCGATTGTATCTAAAGCAGGTAACACCAAGCCAGGTACATCATAGGCTTTAATTAATAATTATCCTTATTAGTATATTACATCATTTTACTAAGTCTTTTATATAATTAGTTCAGATATTACTATTTCCATTTTAGGGACAATAAAAATAGAGGTACAAAGAGGGGAAGAAATGGCTCAGGTTCACACTACAAGTTCCAGAAAGCCAGGCAGGACCTAACCTTACATGACAGCAGGAGCCATGAGTTTCTCATTGTTGATTGGGCTATTTGAGGCTGGGATGATCCAGACTTCTTTGGGCTCAAACAACATGGAATGTGTTTTTGGATTCGTAATGAAAATAAACAAGAACACTGGGTATCTGAGTTTAGTAAGTCATCCCTTGCTCCTGTGACTATTGATAGTGGCTACAAGATTCACAATCTGTTTCAGGACACTAGCCTCCCCCAGGCCACAGGCCCGATCATCTACTTTGGTTCTTTTTGGAAAATTGCCCTCAGGTGCAGCCCCCGGCAGACCGGATGCAACACAATTAGCGGCTCTCCACTGCTAGCTTGATGCAGAGAGCTCATCTCAGCGAGAGTGGCTTCCATGACGGATCTGCTCAGTGGTGTACAGTGATTAAAATTTCAGCTCCTCAGTGGAAGCTGGCATGTCGGGTTAGGTTGGTGGATGTTCACAGGAATATTTCTTCCTAATTCAAGCACAGGTACTTCTGTTCTGCAAGAACAGAATTGTCTGTAAAACCAAACTCAAGACTCCATGCCAAATGCGCTGAATACCTACTTTGGTATGTTTCATGTTTATAGCTGGGCGGGTCTTGGTCACATGTGGTCAGTCTTCCGTGTTGACCATTATTAGCAAGTTCTCCTCTTGCTCTTTTTTAGTAACTGGTCAAAATCAATCTCTATCCGGGAACCCCGATCCTGTACCTTAGTTTATGGAGCGTCACACTCGGGAGCTGAGGCTAGAGCTGAGAGACAGCGGGGAGCCGAGTCGGTGGAAGATTCTGGGGAAGTGGGGTGATGAGAGGATGAAATGCACATTGGCCTTGCGAGGTGACTTGTGAGCCCCATACACACGCCTTCCCAACTCTACAGCAAGGATGCACGTTTCATTCAAAAGCTGGAGCAGCACTCTTATCAAATCCATTGCAAGTTTGAAATCAAATCTTAAAAAAGTGTGAATGTGTTACAGGCACATCCGTGTCAGAGGGGCATGGTGTTCAGACAGGAGAGAAGTAGTCAGTCGAAATGTGCGTGTTAAGATACTAGGGCAGAGGAGGTATGTGGGTTTTAGGCAAGGCAATGGCCAGGTAGAGGCCATTAGTAATTTTTCTTTGCTAAATTTCTGTCTACTATTAATATTAGTAGTTCTGTGTATTACTAAGATACTGCTAGTTCCCTAGCTGACTTCTTGATTCTAAAAAGTACTGTGGTATTTTTCCAGGCCTTCAGTGTTCCTTTTTGCAATTATTTACTTTATCAGACCCCTGGCCACTTGAGGTGGGCACATGGCTCAGTTGTGACCAATGGATCATAAGCCTAGAAATTTAGGAAAAGATTTTTTTCTGTCCTGATATCAGTATCATTTTTCTAGCTTCTCCTTCTTCCTTCTTATTCCTACCTGGAATGAAAGTTTTAGTGATACAGCAGCCATCTTGTGACCATGAAGTGACATGTATAAGGCCGTAGACCTACTAAGAGGGAGCAGAGTGTCTAACAGGAAAGATCCTGGGCCACCATCCTGGGCCGCCATCCCAGCCCTGGACTGCCGTCCACATGCTCTGCAATGCAGAGTAGTGCTTTATTATGTGCACTGAACGCATTCCTAACTGAGTCCCTTGAAAATACCAAGCAACAGTTGCATTCCTTAGGGTAAGAACAGCTGCCATAAACAACAGCTGCCAAACGTTAGTGTATTTTTTAGTAAAACCTTCTTTCTTACTCACATAAAATCCCAAACTGATATTCTCAGTCAGCAGAGAACTCTTCCCCAAATAGTGACTCAGGGGTCCTGTGTCCTTCTGTCATGTGGCTCTGCCGTCTTCACACAAGTCCTGAGTGTGGACCCCTGGGTGGCAGAGTGGGAAGAGGGGCAGGGACCTGGAAAATGGGGCACCAGGAGAATGTGTACCAGCCCCAGGATGGCATCCATCACTTCCAGAACTTTCTCTCAGTCACAGACAAGTGCATGTGGGGCTGGCGGTGCAGTCAGCTGTGTCCCTGGGAAGTGGAGGAGATGGGCTTGGTGAAAATCCAGCTGGCAGCTACGGCAACCACCTCCGCTTCATGCTTGGGGTGTGGACTTGGCACACTGAGGAATGACCTGGTGCCCCATTTATAGAGGTGACAGACAGTCAAGCCCGTCCTTTCTGGTATTCAGACGGTAGGAAGGGATGTGAACCCAGACAGCCACCAGGCCTGTGGCTTTCCCTCAGCTGACCAGGAGGAAGGGGCAGGGGAGGGGAGAAGAGTCTGGACACAGATATCAACATCCCACCTTGACTCGGGGTGAGCAGGATGGGGGTTACAAGGCGAATAAAAATTATTTCAATTTCCTAGCCTTCAAGACTGCAAACTGTACCCTGTGGAATTACAAATAGGATATATACAGCAATGATTGGTTTGGCCAAGGTTCTTCACTCATCTTGTCACTGGAAAGGGGATGGGGTGTAGTGGTTGGAAACGCAGACTTGGGCTTTGAACCCGGGCTCCACCACTTAGCAGTTCTGTGGCCCTGAGCAAATTCCTTGTCCCTGGGAGCCTCCTGTGGAAAGGAGTTAATAAAAGCACTCACGTCACTGGTCTGTCGAGAGCATAAAATGAGGTGAAAAATGTAAGGCTGTCAGGATAGGGTCTGAATGATTGTGAGTATTCAATAGGCATTAGCTATTATTTACTACTATTATTATTGTTAAAGAATTGTGATTCACCAGCTTGCAGTGTCCAGAGACGCCTCCAGATGGCGCTGAGGAAGAGCATAGGCTTGGCCCCCAGTCTGAGTGGCTGGAACACATTTCTCCCAAGTCAGGAACCTCACAAGTCAGAACCGTGGCTGTGTTGGATGAAGTTATCCGGAAAGCTTCTCTTCTCTCCTTCACCCTTGCAAGTCTATGTCTTTGGGTTGGAGTCACTGGCTGTTCTTTGGTTACTTCCCAAAACAGTATCAACCCCCAATCTGATTTAAATCCAATGGGATGACATGTGCTAAGTACACATAGCACTTGCTTAATGCACACTAAATGCTCAGTGAGTTCAATGTCCCTTTTTTCCCTCTAATGGGCAGAGGGCATTTCCCTCTCTTTCTGCATTGGCATGGTCAGTGGGCAGCAAACTTTCAAAGCCTATGTATTTGCTTAGTAGAAGTTTGAGGTAAGCAAGGTTTGCCTGATCTATTGCATTTAGCGGAAAGGTTTTTGGGTGTTGAGATTCAAGTCTGGGCTCTGGACTCATACAGGGTTGGGTTTAAAACCCAGCTCAGCCAGGAGGAGTGAAATCCTGCAAACATGCTAGGTACTGTCATTTGTGAAATAGGCATGATACATCACTCCAGGGAGAGGATGGGTGCAAAGTGCCCAGCACGTGTACACATCTGTCACATGACACTTCCTTCTCCCTTATTAAAAAAATCTGCTTAACCCCCCGATTTCCCCCTGCACTGCTCGTTTCAGCATGACCCTACCCAGGGCCTTGGATACTGGGATGATTTGCCTTCCATCCAAACCAACCACCTCTGCTCCCTTTCTCCCGGGCCTCTGTCTTCTCTTCCACTTGCGATGAGTTAATCGGGTAGACTAAACAGAGGCGGAGGAGCTGGCCAAGTGGGCTCTCCAAGGCGGTTAGTGGTGGAGAGAGGATAACCTCAGAGCGAGTCTTCTCTGCCCGGCCGACTTGTCTGGGACAAGCCATGTCACATCTTCCAGCTCCAGCTCCTACTCTGCATGCGAAGGGGCAGACTCGATCACCTCCAGTGGTCCTCCTTGCCCTTTTGTCTGTGTGCTTTGTGCGTGCTACCGCAGGCAGCAAGAAATGCCATGGAGACCACGTGTCTTTCCTGGAGGTGGGGGCAAGTCTTGGCTACTCTCCTGTTTTTGTATTTGACTATTTTCTCAGCTTTCACGGGGAGCTAGTCCAGTGTGATGGATGAAGACAGGAACCCTCTGAACTGGCAAGACAGTGCTCAAGCACCGTGGGGTATGAAACACAGCTACTCTGGGAAAGGCGATCATTGGGTGCCTCTTTAAATCGGTTCCTCACAAGCTTGTGTGTGCACTGCATGTGTGCGAACTCGATTTACCTAAGAACAAAATACACCTCTGCTTCTGTGTTCAAATGAGGGAATTATTAAGGCCCTGAAAAGAATGTTGCTTTAAAATATTTATTCACTAAAAATGCAAATAAATATAAAGAAAAGCGAAAGGAATACTCCATATTTCACCACCCACATATATTCTGATGATCCAAAAAATAAAGGTTATGCAAGTACAGTTAGAATATGTAAATAAGTCAGAAAGGCACAAGATGAAAAGAGAAATCTTTTCCCCAGCCCCTTTTCATTACTGCTAGCAGTTTTTTGTGATTCTTCTAGAACCATTTCATGCATTTGCCAGTACATATGCATACACACATACACATACACACACATACACATGCGCGCACGCGCTTTAAATGTGGAAAAGAAATTTAATGGATTTATTACTTCCACTGAATGTAATCTTATATTTTAACTTCTCATTCTGCAGTTTTTCTGTTAGTCTTCACAGTGTGATGTTGGTCCCGTATAGCCACCAAAGTACAGGTAATTTTTGTGGACGTACTTACCAAGAGTAGTGCAGGTTATCTCTAAAGTTGCTTTGTCTGGCCTTTCTGGTAGTGAACTTTTTTAGTACCCTCATCCTCTCCTAAGTTCTCTTTTGCAATTTTCTAAATCAGACATCTTCTTGGGAGGCATATTAAAAGGGTTTAAAATTTGGATAATAAAATAAATTGCTCATTTCCTGTAAACAGCATTCCAGCCTGTATTATTCAGTTTCAGAATTATCCTGATTGCAACTACTGACTTCAGGCAGCATGGGCTCTGTTCTTGGGGTTGGTGACAGAGGAGTCGTATTTTGGAGAAAAAAAAATTCAGTAGAACTTTCAGAGGGGATTTTTGTTTGTTTTGTTTTAATCTCCAATTATGGGGACTGTCTACTTTTGTGAAAACAATTTATGTTTGGTCAATTCTGTAAGGAGTTGCATGCGAAGTCCTGGATTTACCGAAAACATATTGACAACCAGTAGATGTGGTGTTTTCCTGTCCCTTTCAGAAAGCTGTATATGACAGCCGCCTTGTTGAGCTGACCTTAATCAGATTCTTCTTAAGAGCAGGGGCAGCTGAAGCATTTTTCTTCCATTCTGTAGGGAGGGGCGAGTAGGATTAGAATGCGTTGGGGGGTGAGTGTGGAACAGCACAGAGGTGGGTATGCGAGTCCTTGACCGGGGAAGCGATGTTAGTTAGCTGCCACGGCATCAGGCTCACCTCAAATAACAACACGAGGGAAGCTGAGACTCCAACTCTCAATGCAACGATACGGTTCTCGCCCTGGTTGCCTTTGGATCATCTCTGTGACAACCCTGAAAGGTGTCCTCTTAAGAGTGGGACAGGGCAGAGAAAACAGTCATTCAACTTTCAGGAACTCTAAAAAAGCAAACCGTGTCACGTAAAATTACAAATCAGTTCATAAAATTGCAATAACTGACTAGCACAATGTGAATTTCCTGAAATGCGTGCTCAGATTGGGCACCAGTAACAGGTAATGAAGGGACTTTACAGAGATGATTAACAAGGGCCTCCACTTTTTATTAGACTCATTTTGCTAATCCCTAAAATTAAGGAATTCCAGGTGTATGGAGCCAAGTATGCAAATGATTTCCTTCCGCCTAGCTGCTGATTTCATAAAAGGCCCTCAAACAGAGAAATAAAACACACAGAATGGGAAAGCTTTATGGCACAGTCGAGAATATTGTGCCTTTAAATAGTTCAGACAAGCAGTGTGTGCTGTAAATTTGCCACAGAGACAAATTTGTGCAAAGCTATAAAAAGAGCAAAAGTGAAGCTGAAAAGAGTGGGTTGGGGGAGGGGAGGCGGGGGGAACTCTCGAGACCTCGGTGGCCAAGGCAGTGTTGACTCAGCTGAGGCAGCCGCCGTGGGAGTGCCGGGTATGGAGTGGGCTCGATGGACGCAAACAGATGGAGAAAAGGGACGAAAGCATTGCATTTTCCTGGTGTTCTAGGCATGGGGTCTGCAAACTATAGCCGGAGGGCCAAATGCCACCAATTGCCTGTTTTCCTGTGGTCCAAGAGCTAAGAATGATTTTGCATTTTTAAACAATTGGGGGGGGGGGAAGAAAGGAAGAATACTATTTTATGATATGTGGAGATGATATGAAATTCAAACTTCACTGTCCGCAAGTACAGTTTTATTGAGACGCAGTACATATGACCTGCAGCTGCTTTGCATGACGCTGGTAGAGTTGAGTAGCTGCAACAGAAACTGCTCTGTGAAGTCCGGCATATTGACTGTCTTGCCTTTACAGAACAAGTTTGAAGTTCTAGAGCAGCAGTTCTCAAAGTGTGGTCCCCAGACCGGCAACATGAGCATCATCTGGGAGCTTGTTAGACATGCAAATTTTCAGACACCACCCAGACCTAATGAATCAGCAACTTTAGCAGTGGGACCCAGTAATGCATGTTTTCACATAGCCTGCAGGTGATTCTGCTACATACTCCAGTTTGAGGACTGCTTCTGTAGAGTCACTTGGCAGCTAGGACACGAGATATGGAATGTTAAATCCTCAGAAGGGTGGACCTGTGGTCTGTATGAGTGTGACAAATCCTCTGGAGGGATGGTCACAGGAAACGTATACACCCTGGACTGCCATCTGGTTGACCTGTCCCTTAACGAGCTCTGCTTAGACAATATAGGGGGACAAAATATTGCTGGAGGGCAGGCCACTTCACCCCCATAGGCAGTGAGTACTATTGTTTCTCATTTTACAGGTGGGACATTCAATAACTTGCCCGAAGTCACACAAGTGGCCTTCAAGAATGAGGTCTGCGTGGTTTCAATACTTGAGTTCCTTCCCCATCCCACGGTGCCCTGACAGATTCCACAGGGAGTCACCCCATTTCAGGCTCCAATGACTTGGGAGTTATTGGGAGCTGGTGACTTGAATTTTGGAGTTCACCCCCTGCTCTGCTCTCAGAGCTGGCATTATGGAGAAAGTCATTTTGCAAAATGCAGGGAAATCAGTAGTCTCTTCGGGAAAATGTCTGGTTATTCACAGCATTTATATGTGTAGAGCACAGAATATTCTATTGTGAAAATATCGAGATAACAACTGCTTGGGGAACATTTTCAGTGAAATATTTACTTGGGAGAACAGGAAACATGTCTAACGATAAAAAAATTGCAGTTGCATCTGGCTGAACATTATTTAGCTGCAAGTGTTTGCTTAGATATTTTTAATATACATTTATGCACTTTAAATTTATTTTATTGGGTGAAATAAGGACTTTGGGGAGAATGGCTGGGGCATAGATTTTTAAATGTTCTGGGCAAATGAATACAGCCTCTGGTACACGCTGCTGCTTCCAGCTGCTTTTGTTTGACGGATTATCCTGATGTCCTTCGTTTTATTGTGGTGCTAAAGTAATGGGTCTGCCTGGGACAGTTTGCTGACAGATGAGAGCCTTGGTCTGTCACTGAAATCCCAAGAGTTTAAAGGGAAATACAGAGCAATGGGCTCCCACTTATTACCTGCAGTAACGGGCGTGCGAGTGGGGATTGACTGGCTTTTATTTTAACTTTCAAAGAAGAGATTTCATCTATGTTTCTGCAGGCACCAAAGGTGCAGACAGGCAGGTGAGTTTCTGGAGCTATCTCGCCAGCACATTAATCAGATTTCCTGTTTTTCCAGCAAAAGATCGCCTCGCTCAGACAACTTCTCTCACAGCTCAGCTCATGTGTGGGGCATTTGCAGGGGAGATGGGGGGAAAAGGACCTGGATGGAAAATCTTGTCCAGCTATTTTTTTTTCACTTTTAATGTTGAAAGGATTAGACTCACAAGCCTTTGCAAAAATTGTACAGAGAATTCCCAAGTACCATTCACCCAGCTTCCCCAAATGTTAACATCTTACATAATTATAATACATTATCAAAACCTGTTACTATTTTGCATTTTTAAACAGCTAAAAAAAATAAAGGAAGAGTAATATTCCACGACAGTATGAAAATGATGTGAAATTCAGACTCTAATGTCCATAAAGAAAGTTTTTTATAGTACTGTTAACTAGAATTCAGAGTATCACCAGATTTGTTTACATACACTCATTGTGTGTGTCTGTGTGTATGGTTGTGTAAGACGCTATCACATATACAGATGACCTGCTGTATTTTAAATCATTAAATAATAACAATCAAAATATTATATGTAGCATTTTAGTGACTTAAATAATAAGATACAAAATATGTTTCATCTTTCATGCTGTCTTCACTACCACTCTGTCATTGAGGTGGGCATGTACTCTGATGTCATGAGTGTCTGAGGCTTCCCGGCCCCTCCTGACCCTCTGCAGATGCGACGTGATTAAGAAGGAACATACAGTTGAGTCACTATGGGAGACATTAGTGTTAACCAATGATTCTTGTTCTCCTCCATATTAGGGCACTTGGGAGGTTACACCTCTCTCCCTCTTGGAGTTAGGCATGGTCGTGTGATTTGCTTTCCAATGACCTGAGAGTGGAAGCCTTCACCAAGTTCCTCCTCCTCAACCACAGAGATCATGTGAGGCTCCACATGGAGGTGCCATGAGACCAAAGCCATCTAGAATACTGAGCCATTGCATGGAGGATAATGCAGTCTAGGAGCATAACCCAACCAGCAATGGGCTTGTCTTGAGTTGTGTTAAACCACTGAGATTTAGGTGTAGATCGTTATACAATGTAACCTTTCTCCCCTGGTGTGGTGCTCGGGCATGATGCCATCTTGGGAGGAGAGGCTACTTGCAACTCTGCCTCATGGTGTAGACATTCTAGTTACTGTTTTTTAGGCTGTGGGAGAAAGTGCTCCTCCACAGCTGATGGGGTGACATGGCCTGGCGTTCTTTCCTGCTTAAAAAGTGTCTTTTTCTGTCTTCCTTTGCCCCACTTTAGGAGACCAAGCAGAACCAAGGTGAGGCCCCACCCGCTTCTTCTGAATCAGAGATTCTGGGGATTGAGCCCAGAAATCTGTGTCAATGAACCGTCCAGGTAATTCTGATGCCTGTTCAAGTTCAGTGTCCTTTCTGTGTCTTATTTTATGTTTTAAGAACCCTTGAAAACTTGAAAGTGCTGGGGCTCTGGTTTGTGGGGTCTAGCAGTGTCTTTTAAAGAAAGGAAAAAGTGCACTTTACTCTGCACTGGAGAAGTGGGTGGGATTTGTATAACCTTCACTGATTTTAGGTGAAAAAGAAAAGATTCCTCCCAGGCTGAATGGGGCCTGGAGGCTTCTCCTGCATCACTCAGACGTCCTTTTTCCATGGTCACTTTCTCTCTTTCGCCATCGAATGCCCCCAGCACCAACGCAAATGGTTAGGGTTCACGATTGGCTGCCTTCCAGCTTAACTCTACTATACGCATTGGCATGTGATTATATTTGTATTTTAAAAGGGAAGAGATGTGTTTATCTCAATGGGAAGAAATGCTAACATTGCCAACATCAAGGAGAAATTATTAATTTTTACATGAGGCTTTCATGTCTCATAGGTGAAGGCCCTCTTGGTCTGTGCGTGGCCAGATTGGCTATGGTGTTAACCTTCACCCATGACACTGCGGTCCTGTGAATGTGTCCTTCCACTTGGATCCCAAAACTGCACGTTAAGCCTACCTTAGTTGGGAAAGTGGGTCACCCCACAGTGCTGTGCGACGTTTACCCACAGGCGTAGAAAGCCTTTCTGAGCTATCCTGGCCATACCAGGCACTGCCCCAGCCAAAGCAAGAGTCAATATTTGCAGCTCACAGTCTTATTGTCTGGCCTGATGTGTGGACCAAGACTCATTTCAGGGGATGTTATAGCTAGAGAAGACAACTTTTGGGTTCCAAATTGGAGGGTTAGCAGGGACCCCCTGTGCAAAGCTGGAGAGAAGGGGCTGGTCCTGCGAAATGAAGCACAGTAGCGTCTACAGCAACTGAGACTTTCACCACGTTGTGGGACGTGGAAGACAAAAGGACATGAACTAAGCTACAGGCCACACAGGGCCACATTCTGCTTCTGTTAGGAAGAATCCCAAATGAGTAGTGGTGACAGTGGACTGACATTCGGGCACGGGCTTCTCCTCTCTGAGTGTCCCTTACGCTTGGGAACACTGCAGGCCAGTGGGATTATACTGACAAATCCTGAGGACTCTGCAAGTGAGCCAACTACATATCGCGGGAGCATGGGAGAAGAAAACATTACGCTTCATTTTTTAGTTTTTATTTTTCACTTGTTAAAAAAATAAGTGCACAACACAGTGAAATTACAAGATAAAAATATACATTAAAAAAGAAAAAAATGCCCATAATGGCAAAAGAAAAAAAAAGAGGTAACTTTTTACTAATGCGTTAGTGTATGGACTATCAAAGTTAGGCATATATAAAGCACAACGTTGGAATCACACTGAATATATGTTATCGTGTTATTTTTTTCACTAAACAGTACAGAGTGAGCCATTTACTCATATCGTGATATAGTCTCCAAAATGATTTAAACCCCTGAATGATATTTCATTGGTCTACTTTTTAAAAATTCACTTGTCCCTTTGCTGGACAAATGTTTGCTGGGCCTGGCCGAGCTCTGGGAACACAGTGGTGAGGGGACATGCCCACGGCATACCCACTTCTCTGCACCGGGAATCACAGGGACACCTGGGAGTCTCCAACCTCCACCCAAGACGTTGTGGGAAAGGGTGGCCGCAGCCCCTTTCCCTGTCCCCTCGGAGCGGACCTGCTGCTCCTTTGGAGTTTGCAGGATTCCAGTTGCTTCAGATAAATTGGAAACTGCTGCGCTGGCTGCCTGCGGGGCACGGCCTGCTGTCTGCACAGTCCGATCGATGATGGGAGGAGTGTAACAGCGCATTGCCTCTGCTCCTCGGGGAATCGCTGATTCATGGCGCTGCATCCGGGGTCTCCTTGCAGCACGGTGCTGCTCGCAGGGCCTGGCCATTTATCTCTGACAAAATCTCCACCTGAAGCTTTCCCCAAACTCCAAAGCAGCCCACGAGTTCCAGACATGTGACTGGGGCAGGCTCATGGGGATAAATGAAGGAGTGTACATTTAGAAAATGCCAACTTTTGCAGCCTGAAAACAGGACGTGTCATGGGATGTGTTAGGTGCCGAAATAAAGGGTCTCAGGCTTCGGGATGGGGGCTTTGTTTTTCTGCCCATCAGAAGGTCTAAGTTCTAGCACCAGGCCTCAAAATCTCTCACCAGCGTAACTGTTGGGGCCGGAGTTTGTGCAAAGCAAAGGACATTTGATCTGTCATGGGCCATTAGCAAACATCAAAATTTAAGAAGAAAGATCATTCTCCTAAGGCAGCAATTCACAATGCCCTGTTATAATTCCCAATACATCAAAGAGTATTGTGACAACTTCAGAATCCTCCTCCTCAAATTAATTTAAATTGCTAAATAAATACATCACATGCAGAGATTTTTAAAAACTGCTTTATTGGCTTTATTGAGGTTTATTTATTTATTTGTCTGTTTGTTTGTTAATGCAGAGTCTCACTCTGTTGCCCGGGCGAGTGCTGTGGTATCCTTTTAGCTCACAGCAACCTCACACTCCTGGGCTCAAGCAATCCTTCTGCCTCAGCCTCCCAGGTAGCTGGGACTACAGACATGGACCACCACACCCGGCTAATCTTTTCTATTTTTAGTCAAGACGGGGTCTCGCTCTTGCTGAGGCTGGTCTTGAACTCCTGAGCTCAAGGGATCCTCCCGTCTCGGCCTCCCAGAGTGCTAGGATTACAGCTGTGAGCCTTGGCACCCAGCCCTATTGAGGTATACTTTAGATACCATAATTCCCTATGCTCATTTGTAGTCACAAGTTATGCCCCCAGCCCTAGGAAACTGCTGGTCTGCTTGCCATCTGTATAAGTTTGCCTGTTCTGGACATTTTATATAATTGCAATCGTATAATATATACTCTTTTGTATCTGGCTTCTTTCACTGATCATGTTTTTGAGGTTCATCCAAGCTGTTGCCTGTATCAGGAGCTCATATTTATTACAGAATAATATTCCATTGTATGGATATGTCACATTTTATTTTTTCATTCATCTGTTGAGGAACATTTGGATTATGCCCACTTTGGGGCCATTATGAATAATGCTTCATGCAAAAATTTTGAAGTAGTTATTGTAAAATCAATTGCTTTGACAGGTGATTTTAAGACTCCAAAGCCTGAAAAATCAGAGTTTCCAAAAGACGCTAAAAATTCCTGGTAAGTGAGGCCTAGTTGCACTTTCTATTGATTAACATAGGAATCCCCTGAGAAAATCTTTCTTGCCTTTTCTATTTGCCATGTATTCTGCTCTTAGGGAAAGTGTAAGCTGGTGTTAAACTGTTCGCTAGAATGTGAGGACCATGAGAACATGACCTTTTTCCTTGCCACCTAGAACAATCTGACATGTACTTGGTATCAGCAGTCATTTGTAGAATGAATGAAGAAGGAAAAGGTCTCAAAGTGTGATGGAAGGGGCCTTTGGTTCCTGAGATGTCTAAGCCTGAGGATGTTTCAGGGAGCAAGATGCAGAGCTTTGTGCTTAGTTGGTGACCAGTGGGGTAAGATTAGGGAGCTCCTGATCTAGGTAGTGAGTGGGGAAGAAGAAAGCCCATTGATAAGGACCACCTTCCAGGGGAGGTTGCCTGTTACTTTTGTTCTTTAATCTAAAGGTGCTTTAAAACTATGAGATGAGAGACAACCCTAAAGTCCATCAATAAGAAAACAAACAAACAAGTATATTTATATTAATACAATGGAATACTATACAGCAGTGAAAGTGAATGAAATTACAGCTACACAACAAAACAGATGAATTTCAATAACATCATGTTCAATGAAAGAAACCAGACACAAAAGAGCACATACTGTATGGCTCTACTGATTTAACATATTTTTAAAAACAAGCACGATTCAGTAACAGTGTTTAGGAATGCTTAGGAGGCAAAACTATAAAGGGAAGTAAGAGCGAACACACACAAGTCAGGAAAGTGGTTAATGTGGCAGAAGCAGGCAGGTGGTGTTGGGAGGGGCTGACAAGGTCATTTGGATGTTGGGGACATAGTTCCCACTGTGCGAAAATTCATTGAGCTGGATATTTTTGTTTACATTTCAATGGGGTATTATATTGTCCAATAAAAATGTTTGAATAAGAAAAAAAAAGGCATTAAAATGGTAAAAAAAAAAAAAAAAAAAAAAAAAAAACCTAAGCAATCATCTTGGATTCTAAAATGCTGTAGAATTGTCAAGAGCCACATCCACGAAATAAGCATGATTTTGTTTTTCAGTAAATTTCACAATTGGTGCTCTATGTTCAGTGGCGTCTCGGGCTCATTCTCTGCTGTTTGGTTGGTACGATTGCCGGGTGCTCTGCACTTACCAAGTAAATTATTCCGAAAGCTAATTTTTTGTTTGATTCTTGGGAATTTAGGATGCATTTTTTTGTCCATCAGTATAATGTGAAAAACACTGGGTAGGTTTTTATGGAGGCCTATCAGAACCAGTTTAATTTATGATGTAGCCAAAGGGTAGCGTCAATTGTACAGGTCTGGCATTTGCATTCTTGGAGAAAAGACCTCAACGTGGCAGGTGGGAGAACCTTCCTCCTTCATTCTAGATACAAGATTAATTTCTTAGGGAATGTTTGAAATAAGTTTGCCTTAGACTTCTTTCTGTGTCCTTGCTGTGACTTTCTCCCACCTTTGAGGATTCACTTATAGTCAAAACTTTTCACTAGAGAATCTGGTCCGCACCTGCCTGGCCCAGAATAAAGTCTCCTATTTCCTCAAGGCAGCTGCCTTATCAAGGATTTACACTAATACGTAAGTGGCTGATGTTTCTTGCTCTGCCAGAGATATTTACAGGATTTTTTTTTTTTTTTTTTGAGGGTGCAATTTGTGGATTTCCCAGCAGGCCAGCATAGCAACACAACACGATTCAAGCAGGAACTGAGGAAGAGGAGAGTTTTGTCCTCTCTATAGGCTGCCACCCAGGGGCATCTGCCCTTACATTTGCCTCTTCGTGTCTCCTTCCCTCCCTGCACTTCCCAAACCAGCAACTGCCCTGAATTTCTGAGTTAGAATTGGGATCTAAAAGGTGAGGGTGTGGGGGCAGAGCAGAGGTGACCTGACACTTCTGCTTACAGTTCATCGGTCACGTGGCCACATCTATCTGCAAGGGAGGCTAGGAAATGCAGTCCCTAGCTAGGTGGCCAGGTGCCTAGCAAAAACTGGGGCTCTATCGCCATGCAAGTAAGGGAAAAATGGATGTTGAGGGGTGTATTAGTTTGCCAGGGCTGCCGTAACAAAATACCGTAGACCAGGCAGCTTAAAAAACAGAAATTAATTTTCTCACAGTTCTGGAGGCTGGAAGTGCCAGATCAAGGTGTTGCAGGGCTGGTTTCCTTTGAGGCCACTCTCTGTGGCTTGCAGACAGCTGTCGTCTCCCTGTGCTCTCACCTGGGTCACGGCTCTGTTTATCCAAGCCCTAATCTCCTTTCCTTATAAGAACACAAGTCATATTGGATTAGGGCCCACCCCATTTACCTCATTTAACTTAATTACTTCTTTAAATGCCCTATCTCCAAACACAGTCACATTCTAAGCCATTGGAGGTTAGGACTTCAACATATGAGATTGGCCAGTGAGACAGCATTCAGGCTATACCAGGGAGGAACTGAGAACCTCTGCCATAGCTGCTGTATCTCCACCCATGCTGGCCGAATCCGCTTATTCTTGTTGCTGGCTAGACGGAGGGCTCCTTGACAGCAGCAAAAATGGCTTTGATCTTTATTTTTTCCCATAGTGTTTGGAACAGGGCTACACACCACTGTCAGTGTCCTATAAATGCAGTTGACTAAGTACCACTGGCAATTGTAATAATCGAAAATACTGCAATGGAATAGGATAGGGCAGTGTAGATAAACATAATTGTGTATCTTGGATAAAGCAAAGCAGATTGGAAAAGACTGAAATAAAGGAGCATAGACTGTGTATTCATTCATTCATTCATTCATGTACTTTGTTAAACACGTGGCCACCTTTTTTATAGGTGTTAGGGATGTTATACAATGGTAAGCAAGACCCTTGTCCTCACAGAACTTGCGTTCTAGTGAGATGAACAGTGACAAGTGAATTAATTAACAAGATTACACTGGGTTGTGATAATGGTTATGCAAGGTAAAAGAAGAGTAGATAGTTTGGGGATGGCATTTAGGTACGGGAGGGCTTCACTGCGGACACGGCCCGGCAGGCGAGACCTGCAGTTGAGAAGGAACCAGCGTCAGAAGGGCTGTAGGAGGAGCGGCTAGAGAGAGCAGCAGGAGAAAGACCCAGAGCTGGGAACCATCATGCCTAGTTGAGGAACAAAAAGAAGGCCAGTGGGCTGTCACCTGGTGAGAGAGTAGGGAAGGTAGGAGGAGGTGAAGCTGGAAGTTGGTTGTGCTAGAACAGATAGGGCCTTGGAGGCCAAGTTAAAAGTTTAGATTTTACTCTCAAAAAAAAAAAAAAAAGGAAGCAGAGAAGTAATGTCATCAGATTAAAATCACTGATTTATTACTGATAATAATTTAGCTCTTGTTTAATTTCAGCATATTATGGGGGTACAAATGTTTAGCTTATGTATATTGCCTTTGCGCCCCACCCAAGTCAGAGCTTCAAGCGTGTCCATCCCCTAGCTGGTGCGCACCGCACCCATTACGTGTGTATATACCCATCCCTCCTCCCCCCCCACCTGCCCAACACCCGATGAATGTTATTACTATATGTGCACATAAGTGTCGATCAGTTAATACAATTAGCTTTTTATTTTTCAGTGTATAAGGTGCTTTCAAGACCATCATTATCTTCAATGATTCTAGTGGATTTAATATTTTGATTCCTTGACTTGTGGGAAGGACATGGAGGGTTATGAGTTCTGGAAAACATTTGAATACAGTAAAATGCCTTTAGTGTTAGAAAAAGTAGGCTGAGGATAGTTCAATGCCTGACAAGATGCAAAGGCCCTCTGGGTCTGTGTGAGCCTCAGAATTATAACACCAATGTTCATTGTCCAGATAGAGATTGAGTTGAATCTTAGTTCTTAGAAGCTACTTACAGAAAACACACGTTGCTATGATCATAAAATTTTTATTTTAAGTATTCATATGTAATGATAAAATTATTTTAAAAATTATTTCCTGGCCTAAATTTCTTTCTTTTGCCAGTTAAACCCTTTCTTGTAAAAGCACTGGAAAGTGTTCTTGTAAACTGAGCGCGCTAAGTGTTCGGATGCTGGTGACCGAGAATTCGCTGTGCTGTAATTAGAGAACTGGCCATCGTGATTGGCTGCAGAGAATTATGGGAACACCAAGTAATGTTGCAACAATTATGCCCCAGCAATTAGCAACCAATAAAGCAGCAGACCTCATTGATATAGCTGTCCTACTTAGCAAAAATATTGGAAAACAAATACCCTGCAAAACAAATAACACATAACCAGCTCTGGCAGAAGAGAGAACATAAACTTGGCTACAGCAGGGAACCTAAGAGCGGCCAGGCCTGGGTTGAGAAGAAAATAGTTCCTGAGAACATGATGGCTGTCTTAACAATCAGGATAGCTAACACGTTTTTGAATGCCTCATACGTGTGAAGTACCATACTAAGCTTTTAACAGGCATGGTAACATTCAGTTGGCACTACCACTTATGAGGGGGCTGCAGTGTTAGTTCCAAGCTGAGATCCACAAAGATTACACTCCTATAAGTGGCAGAGCCTTGATTTGAACCAGGACTTGAATTAAACCTAGTATCTGTCTGCCTAAAACTAGGGTGTTCGACTTTCCTGACCAACCCAGGTCTGGCTTGAGACTTTGTGATGCTTCCTAAGTGATTCCCACCCACCCCCACCCCCAAAATGGATTGCTCTTCAAACTGTGGGTGATAGAGCCCTTTTGTGAAATTAAATCCCCTTGACATTAAAAATCAAGTCCTCTTTGACGTAGACCATTTAAAGCATAGTGCAAGGTATTTGCTCACCACTTGTATTTTGCTGTGTAATTTTACAACCCGCACTGGTGATACAGCTTCATAGTACAGATAGGGAAACAGAGGCACACCAAGATCATTAGACTTGGCCAGGATTTCTAGGAAATGGGAACATTCCTAGACTCACTGCTCACTCACCACTGGGGGGTTTCCCCTCGATCTCCGACTCTGGAACTCACTCAGGACACGCCCCCCCATCATGCTTATCCTCCTCTGACCTGGTTCCTCAATACCCCACTCCCACCCCAGTTTGGTTGCAGCCCTGCCCTGAGATTCTGTAGTTTGGAGGAATTGCTTTATTCTCCTTGTTCTGGCCAGACCTCAGAATTCCTTCCCAGGCACACCCTACATTCATGCAGGAAGTGGAGCAGTGCGGTGCTTAAACGCTTGGGTTTGCATTGGGCTAGAGAGCCGTGGTGTCAGCCTAGCTCACAGCAACTTCAGACTCCTGGGCTCAAGTGATCCTCCTGCCTCAGCCTCCTAAGTAGCTGGGACTGCAGGTGCACAACACCACGCCCGGCTAATTTTTTTTCGTTTTAGTTGCCTGGCTAATTTCTTTTCTATTTTTTAGTAGAGACAGGATCTAGTTCTTTCTGAGGCTGGTCTAGAACTCCTGACCTCAAGCGATCCTCCCACCTCGGCTTCCCAGAGTGCTAGGATTACAGGCGTGAGCCACTAGGCGCAGCTTGAGCCTCAGATTCTTTACCTGCAAATATCGATACCATCATCTCCCTTGGGGCAGGAAGCCTGTGACAGAATCTTGTGTAGTGCCGTACTTCTCCTTCAGGTGGCTCCTACACCTCGCCTGTGGCCTGATGGAACTGTGCCTGGCACACTGGGCATGCTCAATGCACAATAGCGATTATTATTGGGAGAAATCTCTGTCCACCCTGCCCTGGCAGACGATTGAGGGCCATTCCCCCGCTTAGAGATTGAGTGGGAAGAGAGTTAGCTCTGTGAGAACAAGCCTCATGCTTGCATTGTGCCTTTTGTTTCCCCAGCACCTAAAATAGCTCTTTACAAACAGTGACAGTAATAACTAGATGGAAAATAGTGCACATTTATTGAGCACTTATTAATTGCTAGGCACTACGTTCAGCCATTTATCTGTGATATTTGGTCCTCACAAATACTCTCGGTTTTCCCCAAGAGTATTTCCACAAATACTCTTTGATTTTCCCCATTTTATAGAATGAGAAAGCGCAGCTTCGGAGAGATGAAGTTACTTGCCTTGGGTCACGCGGTTAGTGGCAGCAAAGTCAGAATTCCGAAGCAAAAATGGTCTGACTGTAAACCCTGGGCCTTAACCAAAGAATATGCTGTTTCAGTAAACAGTAAGAAATGGAGGAGGGAGGGAGGAAGGAAGGAGAAAGCGAGGAAGAGAGGAACGAAAGAAGAAAGATAGGGAAGAAGAGAGAAAGGAAGGTAAGGAAGACACCTCTGGAGTCCCACCCTAGTGTTCTTTCCATAAGCATTAGTTCTTAAACTTGATTGCAGGCTAAAAATCATTTGACCAATTAAAAAAAAAATACTGATGCCTGGGCCCGACCCCCAGAGATTCCAGTGTGTTCGGTCTGGTCTGCAGCCTAGTCATCCGGATTGTACTCTCCCAGGGGAGTCCAGTGTGCAGCCCAGGTTAAGCCCCGCGGCCTTAGCAGGAGCGGTACCCGTGTCCTCCAAGGTGGCCCAGAGCACTTTTCATTAGCACACGTGAGCAGCACCTGAGGCCTTTAGCGGCTCCTCCGGATGGCTCCAGCCGCAGGTGCGCCCAGCTGAGCCCAGGGTGCGGTACATGCAGGGACGCTATGGCTGACGCGGACCGCGGAGGGGCACGGAGTTCAGGAAGTGGGGTTTATTGCAGTCCAGATGACAAAACCTTCTGCGCCGAGTTGCGTGCCGGCCGCGGCAGGGGGATCGACGTAGTCCCTTCTGGTGAGTGTCCCCCGCACCATGGTGACAGGGCATGTGTGTCTGGTATTTCCCCAGCGACGATGACTTTTCCAGCTTGCACCAGGCTGGTGCTCTGATCTGGCTCCTCAGGGTTGCGCAGCTTTTCACAGGCCGGGGCTGGGGTTTCCTGGCTCGGTTGGGCAAAGCCCGGAGCTTGGCAGTAAGAGGGGAAGAAAGGCGTCCGCCTGTTGGGTGGGGTGTCCGAACCACCAGGAGAGTTGCTGAAATTATGTGTGCTACGTCGCCAAGGGTTATAGCACTCCTTTGATTCAGAAAGGAAAGAGACCTTTTTAATGTGAGGTGGTGAATATTCCTCAAGTTCATTGCCAAGCCTGGGGGCTGCACACTTCCCCCACCTCCGTTCCAGGGAGAGCCAGGCAGGCAGTCTGTTCTCCATCTCTTGGCTGCCACAAAATTCATTAGCACGTGGGAGAGCTGCCCTCTGCGAGACGAAACAGAAAATAATCAAACAAAAATAGCCATTTGCCACGGTTGGCCCAGCCGCCAACTCAAAATGTTCTTGAAGCTTATAATAAAAGTGGCTATTTATTGCCTGTTTCTTGTGTTCCAGATCTTGTGCTGAGTGCTTTACATTATTGGCTCATCTAATCCTCACTTGTTCCATAACCAGTAGATATTTTTATCCCCATTTTATAAAAAATTAACCTGTAGTTCAGAGAGAGGTTAAATAAATTGCCCAAGATCAGAGAGCTTGTGAACAGCTCAAGTTGGATCTGGATACGGCTCCTGTTGGATTCCAAAATTTGTGTGCTCAGAGACCTTGCTACACTGGCTCTGTCAGGAGAAAGACTCTGTTTTATTTATCTCTCAATTTCTGGTCCCTTGCGCAGAGTCTGATGCCTAGAAAATCCACAATGGCATTTGCTGAGTGAATGAATGAATGAAGCCATTACATCATTCTAACCTCAATTCTTCATTTACCATAGAGGCTGTAATGACAATGACAAGAAAAATGATACTGTGTACCAGAAAGCTTTGAAGAGTATGTAAACATCCAACATCAGGAAAGCTTGCTCGTATCAATCAATCAAAGCACTAAGAAAATTGTGTTAAAAAGATAAAATTTCCCATCGCAGCTATTTAAAATTTGTTTATTTATTGTTTTTTTTTTTTTTTTTTTTACTAATCAACCACAAAAAATAGCAGTGGCAAGACATCCCCTATGAAGGATCTAGAAAGTTTTCCAGGTGATAGAGGGATGTAGTGAGAGGGGATTAGATTGCAGAACATTCTTTTTGCCCCTGTGCTTATGGGGATTAGAAAATTTGGAGCCGGAAAAGAATTCTGAGTCGATGTGTGAAATGGCTTTTGTTAGAGACTCCGAAACTCAGAGGTGTTTAGCCACTTAACCAAAGTCACGGAGAAAGTAAGCGGCAGAGCTGCAAGAAGGAGGTTCTGGTTTCCAGCGGGGCTCACACCTCTCTCCTGCCTGGAGCGGGGCTGAGCTCGGCCTCTGGGAGCCAAAGGTTGGCCTGTGGCTGCAGGCCTGCCACTGGGCTGGCAGACCAACCACTGCATGATTGATGGTTCCTCTTCTTTTGTCATTTATTTGCCTTGTTTTCTTTCCTTCCCCCAACAGAGCTGATAAGGAAGGTTTTGCTAGAGAATCATGTATCTCTTCCTTTTTTTTTCCTTTGACCAGTGAAATGCAGTTCTCATTACTCCAGCCACTTTTCAAGGGTAAGAAGTTTTGCATTATTTAGCACCTAAATTGGGCCTTGAAAGAGACTTTGAAAAGGCCTCTTAAGGCTGGGGTGCTCTCTGTTGTCTTGATGCCAAACAGTCTATTTTACATGATCTGATATGATATCATCGTGTGTGTGTGTGTGTGTGTGTGTGTGTGTGTGTGTGTGTGTGTGTGGAAGCTGACAACTCATTTCTGGAAACCACACCCCTCAGGCAGCATGATATGGTAGAATGACCCTCGGGAAAGACAGCTTGTGAGTCCAGATTCTGCTTGCACTGTACCTTGGATTCTAGCAAGTTACCTTACTTCTCTGGACTTCTGTTTCTGCATCTGTAAAGCTGAGATCAGGGCAGGGACTGGAGTCAGACCAGCGAGATGTCTGGGGTGCAGCATTTACAGAGGATTTGTGCATGACCCTGAAAGGGAGGGCCCCTTAGACGTTGCATCCCTGACGGCTCCCCTGTCCTGCTGGAGTGCCCCAGTTGAGATGGTTAAGATAACAACCACTAACCTTTATTAAACATTTACTATATACCTGTCACTGTCCCAAGAGCTTTGCATTAGCAGCCCTGTGAGGTAGATATTATTACCCCCTTTTGAGAGGTAAGAAAACTGAACTAGAGTTGTTCTCTACCCGTGATTGCAGAGTTTGTAAGTAGCAGAGCCGAGATGCCTACTCAGCAGTCTGGCACATAGGAGATGTTTAAATACATGCTCAGGGGTGACTCATGCTGTGGTTGTTACTCAGGTGTGAATTCGGCAGCCACACTCCTCCCCTGAAACAGCCAGAATGTTGCTGGGGACCTCAAGTGGCGTCTGATCACCTCAGCCAGTCTTGGAGATGACAGATACGTTTACAGCGCTGTCAAATGGAGTCGTATTAAGTTATCCATCTCTGCCAAATGCTAGTCATTCGTGAGACTTGCCCCGTAATGAAACATTATAGATTGCTTCTTTTGGCCAGAGAATAACTTAACCTCTGACTCAAGATGCAGATATGTTTTCCATGAAAAGGTAGTTAACAGCCTCCTCCACTCAACAGAAATACCCACCAAGGATGTGTGAAGTGCCAACAGATGTATTCCATCCTCAAAGTCTGTGAAAGGCAATTCCTCTCAATATATTATGTATTTAGGTGCCCGTCTGGGTTTCTAGGAATTGGGGTTGTTATTGTACAGTCTAATTTTAAATCAGGAGCTTTATTATTGAAAAGAAATGTCTGTTTTCCCCCCTTCTTGTGCTCTTTTCCTTCCCTCTTGTTCTGTGTGCATTGTGTGGTGGGTTTGAGTTTTCCCCACAAAGATTCCATTGCAACTCTGGGACTTGAATATCCTGATAGTCAATGAAGCATTAAAAAAGAGAGCTTTTGCAGCCGTGACTATATTCAAATGGAATCTCTTCATTTCCATGGAGAAGTACAATATGTCCAAGTGAGGTGGTGTTATACTAATTTGTGGGGCGGAATTATAAGGTGAGGATGCCTGTCCTGTGGCTGCCCATGGGGAGCTCTGGCTGGGCGGGTGCTTGCCAGGTGCTGGGCCTGGGCAGAGAACCTGGTCCAGGAGCCTGTCCCCACCCACCTCCTCCTCCTTCTCCTCCCTCCCGTCTTTCCTCCAGCCCAGGGGTAATGTCACACTCCGTGTCAGACGGACACTAACGTGAAGAAACCTAGGCCATGGCCCCTTTCACACTCACCCTTTCTTCCCTGCCTTTCTAGGTGGATGTGGGGGTGTCTTTGGGGGTGGGGGAGTAACATAGGACTCAGAGCTGAGCTCAGGCACGTCCCTGCTCTTGGGCTTACTTCTTTGGAAGTGTACTTCTCTTAATTATACCAACCACAGCCGCCTTTTCTATTTTTTTTTTTTTCTATCTTTGGCAAAATAAGCTAATCTCTGAAAGTTTTTTGTATCCTATGAGTCACGTGCAAAATAAATAAAAATCAAATTAAGTTTAACATTGTTTTTTAAACCCTTCTAAAAGCGCGTTGCCGTAGTGTGTGGCCATAGCTTGGGGCTCTCGCGCTCTGAGCGCAGCTTTGTCTCTTCTTAGCCGAGTGACTTCACATCAAATTCTCGGCCCCTTGGATTCTCAGTTTCCTCATCTCTAAAACCAGAAGAGCCTGTTTATCTCAAAGATAGTGGTGAATATGTAATGAGGTCTATATGTAAAGCAGTTTGTGCAGAGCTGGCCGGTAACCGCCAATGCCTGTTAGCGGCACTGCCGGGTGCGGGTGTTAATGCTATTGCTGTTCTTGCTATCATCTCCCTGCAAGGGGAGTTCCCCCCTCTGCTCTGGAGTATTCCATTTGAATGCATGCCACCTTCGGAGTGGAAGGCAGCTCCTGTTACTGCTCCCGCCTTTCATCGGCACAAGGAACTGGTTACTTGGACTGTAGACTCAAGCACGTGTGGTCTCTGGTGAATGTCGTGCAAAGAGTGAGGGTGGAAAATTCCAGGTCTGGCTGCTGCTTGGGTGGCTGACCCTATTAACCATGAGCAGTTTATCTTGAATCTGGCTCTGATTACATCCAATTTGTTCTTTTGCTCTCCTCCTTCCCTGGTCCCCTTCTAGAATTTACATTAGAAAATGAGCAGCCAGTGTATCTCATTTGTTAGTGTGGGAGCCAGTGGCTGATTTCTGATGCCAGCTCACTTAGATGTTCTCTGGGCTTTACTGACTCACTGCATCAGCATGACTGCAGGGGGTGGGGGCTTCTCTCTGGGCTTTATTATCCCATCTGTGAAAGGGGATAACCCTCAGCCATCCCTGCGTCATTGCAGCCTTCCCAGGAATTCAGAGGCAATGGCTTTTGAGTTCCTCCTCCTAAACAGGAGGAACGCACTTCAAAAACAGTGGGATCTGGCAGTGTTGCATCTTACCTAGAGGTTAGGTGCTAAAGACAGATGAAAATTTAGAACAGTCAAAATTATCCTTGGAACTGTTGTAAATTGTCCAAGAAGGATGCTCAGAAGTCATGGCCTTATAGATATAATTCTGCAGTACTATGGATGTGTCAACATAAAATATACACAGAATATGCAGTAGAGCAACATATAAGATGTAATCGTGTGCTGATTTTGAGTTATATGAAGAGAGGAGCATGTGTAGTTGAATTTGGGTGTTGACTGCACCCCAGATCCTGGCCCACTGTAACAGCACTGAATATTTTTGCTTTTCTGTGGAGGGGATTCAGTGAAAAGGAAGTCTGTTTTAAGATTCAGAGGGTTAAGTTTGTGAATTCTCACATAAGCTTTATTCAAAGGGCAGCTCACCTATTGTCCCGTCGCAATAATGGAGAAGCCAGCACAGAGAGAAACTCCAGGGACATTTTATCATAAATAGAAAACGAATAAAAATGCTCATAACTGGCTCACAGCAGTGGACCTTCAGGCGATGACCATCTCATAAGGGTCCATGAAGACCCTTAAGTCTTCGATCTCACTTGCCCAGGGCCAGTTACCCGAGAGAACAGTACTGACAGTAACAGCAGTGAGAGCCAACATTTAGGACAGCTTTCTGCGTTCCAGACACTGCACTGAGTGAGCCCTTTATATATGCTGTTCTCTTTGAGCTGGTACTATCAATACTGTTCCCATTTCTCTGATGAGGAAGCTGTCATGTCCAAGGTCACACAGCTCGCAAGCACAGGATCCAGGAGCAAATGCTACAGCCTGATTCCAGAGCCCACAATCTCAGAAGGACACACAAAACCAACGCTTCCTTCTTGTTCCCTTCCCCTCACATTTGGACAAGCCATTTTACCTTTCCAAATATAAGTTTCCCCACTTTATAAATCAAAGACAGTGTTGTCTGAATGGGAATGCTGGGCAAAGGCCATGAATGAATGTAGGGGGAATCTTGCAGCTCAAGAGGGATGAACATTTGCAGGTAAGTGTTGATTTAAAAACTAAGATTAGGGGCATAATTGGCGCACAGCCTTCTACCGCCACCCCCAGTGACAGCTGGTCAAAGAGACCAGGCCACACCCATGCTCAGGAGGACCCGTAGCTCCCCTAAGCTCTGGCACTGCCCCTTTGTCAGAGGCTGGAGGCTGGGGGAGAATGAGGGTAGGATGGATGTATCCCTTTGATCCTAGAGTCCTTTTTATAGTTAGGGGTGTTTCTGACTTTTCTTCTGATCTAAGAAGTCTTCAAACAGCATCCTGACCTCCTATTCAGGAAGGGCTGAATCAGTACCAATCAAGGAAATGACCGCTAAATTTGTTGACTTGAAAAAAAATGTGGATTCCTGCCCATTAAACTCATTGCTCAGATACCAATCCATCTGAAAAAAAAAATTACCTTAATGAATCCCATTGAGCCCAGGAACTAAGAATGAGGCAGAATTAAGAACAAAAGGCATTCTTCTGCAGGGAGAAGAGACACTATGATAGGCAGTATCCTGGGATTGTTACGAGGCACTTCCTGAAATGACGCTCACACCGGGGACCTTGTGAAAGAAGGCAAGATGCCTTTCTGCATGGTAGGGGAAAAGAAAACCAGCTCAGTTTGTTCTTACCTCAAAGGCACATTCTGACACGTGTTCGGGAGGGTGGGAGGGGTCCCTGAGGTCCGGCTGGAATTAGTGCCCACCTAGCCAGGTGCCTGGTGGAGGGGTAGGGGCTGGAGGTTGAGCGGGTCTTGGTCATGGTGGTGTCCACGGTGGTGTGTGAGGACAGCTGCTGGCGTCATGAGGTCAGAGGCTCTGAGTTGGAGTCTGGGCTCCTCCCTGGTGGCTGTGGGACTTTCATGTCATCTCTCAGTGCCCCGATTTCCAAGCACCTCTCTGCACTCTTAGGAGACACAGACCAAATCCGTGATTGCACCTTGTTTCAAGACCTGCTGAGCTATCTCTGGCTCTGGCTCTTTTTGCACAGATGTGGAAAATGAGGTGAAGAGATTTATCCCAAGTCAGTGTTGCCATCATATCAAAAGAGCTTGGAATGAGTTAGTACCCACATGTACACGTGTAGTTACACTTCTGCTTATTTCAAGAGACTTTAAAAAAGAGAAATTTGAAAGCTTTGAGAAAAGGTTAGAGAAAAAGGCTTAGGACTCTTAGCTATTAAAATTTATTATTCCTGTGGTTGTCCAGTTCATCCACGGAGATTGCTTTCTTCTTGTCTTTTCCTAGCGCTCTGATGCTGGGAGACCACACAGCCCCCTGCCTACTGAATACAATTATGGCTCAAGGTTGTGCAGTGATAAACCATGATCTATTTTATGCTTTCACCAAAAATAAATAAATAAATAAGTAAAACTTAGCAAATTAGGTAATGAACATGAACATCATGTCTTGCTTATGATTACTATGTAATTAATTTATGTTTGTAAGAAAAAAACACATTTAGGGTCTGCCATATGTGGCTTTGTTTTTTTTTCACATTTTTTTTGTTTGTCTATGAGAGGAAGGGTTATTTACCATCAGAAAGCTGATACAAAATGTCTTTACCTTGTCAGACCAAAGCTGCCTTTTGTTTTAGGGAGTTGTAGCGTCACATGGAAGGAAGGTGACAGTGAGAGCGTTTGTTCTGCGGGAAAGGGTTCCCTACCTGGTGGTTTCTGACTGTGGCCACAGCCACGGTGACGGGGGTGCCTTGGTGATACTCAGCTCGCAGCTGTGGTTGCCATGTGACCATGTGTGCTGGGCTTGCCAGATAGTCTGAAATTTTAGGAGAAGCTGGGAATCTGGCTTTATGGCTAAAGTCTCCCAATCTTTAAATGTTGTCAGTTGTTGCTGTTATTAATAATATTGTTTGAAATTGTGAGACTCAAGCAAAACAGGAGGGCACGCTGGCTTCTGGAGCCTGGGTGAAGAAAGGCACTGGCACAGCTTTGGGCCAGGGGGCTTCCTTTTGTTCTGTTGTTCCAGATGCTTCTCTCACTCCTGCTCACAGTGCCCTGAAGGGGGCAGATCGACAGGGAGCCGTGCAATCGAGACCCTAGCTCTTCTTTAGACAGTCACTGTTTGGGGGACTTCAGGGTGTTTCATGAGAAAAAAAATGAGGTGGCCTATGTGAAGGAATTAGGTTTTTTTTTGTTTTATTGCTTTTTAATTTTAACTTTTAATATTTATGGGTGCATAAGAGTTGTGCATATTTATGGGGTACATTTGATATTTTGATGCAAGCATATAATGTGTAATGATCAAATCTGGGTAATTGGATTCTATCACCTCAAAAATTTATCATTTCTTTGTGTTGAGAACAGTCCAATCCTACTCTTCTCTAGGTATTTTAAAATGTACAATAAATTATTGTTAACTAGAGTCACCCTACTGTGCTACAAACACTGGGTCTTGTTCCTTCTATTTAGCTGTATTTTTGTACCTATTAACCGCTCCCTCGTAGTCCCCCATCTCCACGACTGATTAGTTCTCACACCCAAAGGCAGGAACTATTAATACAAACTGGTGGCTCCACCAAACCTAACCAGCAGAAGGTTTCTTTCATCTACACAGTTTGCTTCTCCAGATCTCTGACCCCAACTCACTCCTTTTATTGCAGAGCTGGCAGACTGCACCCAGTTTTGTGACCTGCTGGATCCTCGCAGGCATTTGACTCACATCTCTTCTTTAAGCCATAGTTAGCAGCATCTCAGGAAACAGATTGCTGCACAGCTGGGTGTAGGTCTCCTCTGGACCCGGACAAAGGAGGACAAGGTAGGCCCTGGGCCAGGAACGGAAGAATGCAATTCTTTTACTTTCCAATTCAGTATTCCTTAAAAGCTCTCCATCCCACAGTATAAAAATCTACAAGGCCCCGACATCTTCTGCATATTTTGTCACCTGGCCAAGTCTTACTGATCCCATAGGTCACAGCACAACTTCTAGGTCCCAACAGCAGGGTTTATTTGTCCTGCTTCCGTGTTCCCACAGCGTCTGGGACTAGCTCAAGCACTTCTTCCACGGTCTTTACCAGCTTCCGGTTGAGGAGCTGCAGTCCAAGCTGCCTCAGGTAGCGGTATTAGTTTGCATTCCCCTTGATCTCCTTCGTACAAAGAATATTTTCTATTTTCTGGCATTTTCTAGTAGGGGCTAAAACACATTTGTCAATGAAGAAAGGCGGTCTCTTCAAAGTGGATGTGTGTGTACCATGGAAAGGCTTTCTGATTTTGCAATTTTGCCGCAAACGCTTCCCCATAAAAATTGCGATAGAGCAGGTTGGACGTTGCGTTCCTTACTCCCCTTGCCTTCTTTTCGTTGTTGTTGGAGAAGCAGGAAGAGGAGGCAAGAGAGACTTTGGACAGAATGGTTCTGAGACGTTTCCCATTTACATTATCTATGCCATCGACGGGGAATTCAAACTCACCCTTCTCTCCAATGGCATGTTCGGCAAACCCCTGATCGCAGGATCCCATCCGTCAATTCAATATCAGAGCAGGCGATCTGGGTACCCTGTCCCCGCCAGCTGACCACCGCTGGCTGGGTGGGAGGCAGGGCTGAGAGAGAGAAAAAGCCAGGGTGGGGGAGGGCAGGAGGCAGGGGGGAGCTCTCCATGGGAACTTCTCCCTCCCGCCCTTCCAAACCGTAAATTAACAACAGTGGACCTTGTTAAGTGCAGCTTCACAAATTAATATGAAATATAGTGCTTTTTCATAAGCTGGAGAACCAGATTTAAAAGCATATTGGTGTTTGTACACAGCAGGCCGTAATGATCCATTATCCTGCAGACAGAGGAGCTCGCAGCAACACATAAAGAAGATGCAATTGGGCCATCTGCTTTGATTTCCGCGGCGTCCCCAGAGATCGGAGGGAGGAGCTGACAGGGCTCTCCATCTGCCTTTACATTATCAATTACAGTTGAATTATGCCACATGCTGCAGGGCTGGCAGATACGGATGGCAGACCGTGGCACCTGAAAAATATAGAGGAAAATCCATATGTTGGGAGCCAGCTGTTTATTTACAAGTGCTTGACATATTTCCTCACTCTCTCTGCTGTTGCCTTTTTTAAGGTTCCTAGAGACATTTCAGTTTAGTGTGAACTTGAGAAGAAATTAGGTGTAACAGCATAGCACCACATGAATAATATTTCAGTTTCCTTTTTTACAGTTGAAATGCACACGGAGCAAAAAAAACATCAGGTTGAACAGATTTTAAATTATGAAAAAAAAATAAGTTGTGAAAACATCTGGGGTGGCTGCTACAGCTTGTTATGTTTATAAAACATGTTGGAACAGGCGCGGCCGTGCACACTGTACATTTTTGGCAGCTTAGAAATCATGTGTAAAACAGTAACTTTTATGAAATGGTAAGTGTTTATGAAAGCTTAGGGAGCGGGGAGGTAGAAAGCGGAGTGGCCGGCACTTTCATGAAGTCTCTTACCCCAACTTCTAGGAATGCTGCTTGGAGGATGAAATGTTCTGTTTTGTTTTGACTTTTTCTTGTCTTTTCTCTTTTTTCATTTTTCTACAAGGGACTTAACTTATTCCTGGTTCAGTTGGTTCTAGACTGGGGAGGTGGAGGGCCACCACTTTGATTCACTTGTGCCTGGGCTTTACGGTATGAGATTCCTTCCAACGTGTGGGAATTTACACTTTGTTCTCATTTCAAGCCACGTCCTCTCCCCACATCTATTCAGCCGAGGACAGTCTGCGTGTGTGTGTTTGCTCCGCTCGGGGTTTCCCACTCAGTGCATCTAGAAGTTTGGGGGAGAGATGCCGAGATCCAGCACTTGCAGGGGGAGGCGGGTAAGGGGTCTCACGCTGGCTAGGAAGGGAGGCTATGTTTTGAGATGCCCTAGAATGAAGAGACTGAGGTTAGAGGTCAAGCCCCAACTTTCTACTCTTCACTCACCACTCAGGGCCAATTCAGAGTGATGCCTCTTGGTCTTTTGTCTAACTCTTTCCAGTTCCTAGCACTTAATGCTTTCATTCTTGCATTATACTTTTTTAAATTTCAGAATATTATAGGGGTACAGACACTTTGGTTACATATATTGCCTTTGCACTGCCCGAGTCATTGCTACAAGTGTGCCCACCCCCAGACAGTGCGCACCGCACCCATTAGGTGTGAATTCACCCATCACCTCCTCCCCCCTCCCACTGCTCAACACCCGATAAATGTTACTTCCGTATGTGCACAGAAGTGTTGATCAATTAGTGCCAATGTAGTGGTGAGTACATGTGGTGCTTCTTTTTCCATTCCTGTGATACTTCACTTCAAAGAAGGGGCTCCAGCTCTATTCAGGTTAATACAAGAGGTATTAGATCACCATCGTTTTCTGTGGCTAGTACTCCATGGTATACATATACCACATTTTATTAATCCACTCATGTATTGATGGACACTTGGGTTGTTTCCACATCTTTG